>JANZXU010154864.1:0-23030 GCA_027576215.1 Amissidens hainesi | reverse complement strand
GACCTCCGACCTATCATACACTCGACTACCTCTAGTTCGCATTTCGTGTAAATAACGTTTTATTTACTTACGGTGTATTCTCAGCCGACTTTACCGAGCTTATAACACTTAATTGTTTACTCAATTAAACGCTATTCGGAGTATCAAGGAAAGCATTTCAAGGCGTTACCCTATCATTATACTTTTCGTAATAACAGTTCTAATTACTAATGTAATTAGGCTAGTTTTAATCTTTTAAAACTTTGTCTAGCAACAAGTCGCACTATCGTTAAATTCAGATTTTGCAGAAAGCATTATTATAGGAATATTATTATCTTTTCTGATTTCCATACAAGTTTTTATTCCATCAAGCTTTGGCATCATAACATCTAAAATTATTAAATGCACCTTTTTAGTTTTTAAAACCTCTAAAGCCTCTAATCCATCTAAAGCTTTTATTACATCAATACCTTCTAAATTAAGATATAATTCAATGGCATCACATATTTCTTTTTCATCATCTACTACAAGAACAGTAAACTTCTCCATAAAAATTCTCCTTTCTAGTTCCTACAATATAATCTTAACTCACACTTATTAAAAAAAGTTTTAGAAATTCTTACGAATTTCTTACAATTTATTTTTGCATAAAAAAAGAGATTAGAAAATTCTCTAATCCCTTCTTAGTTATTTAGTTTTAATAATTAAGGCTTAAAGTTATAACTACATATCCTTTAGATAATTTAATATCTTGTTCTTGTCCATCTAAATCTGTAAACTTTGAAGCTACCTTATGTTCACTTATCATTTTATTAACAGATGTGTTTATAGTTTCAATATCAAATGGTTTCTTTTTTCTATAGGAATTTAATAAATATTTTATTTTATCATAATTATTTAAATCAAAACTTGATGCATAAGGAATATTTAAAGTTAATTTATTTTTATCTTTATTATACTCAATAGTTGCATTAAACTCATTATTAAAATTTTCTCTTTTTGCTTTAACGTTGTTTTTAGTTTTCGTTATAGCATAATCTTGATTTTGAAGCTTACTTATGTAACCATAAATAAAATCTTTAGTATTATTATTAGCATCTATATGTGCCTTTAAAATTAAACCTGATGCTATAAGTAATAGAGATATAATAATTGTAATAAGTCCTATTGCATATTTTTCTGGAGCAAATTTCTTTTTTTTAATTTTAACCACCTCTAAATTATTTATCGTAAAAAACATACAAAATCTATACTTAAATTAATAATTTATAAGAAAAAACATATAAATTTTACTAAAATTAAAGCTAGGTTTATATAATTTTATAACCCTAGCTAAACTTTTTTAATCGTCATCATCTACTAAGTCATCTATATCATAATCTACTACTTTTCCATTAAGTGTTGTTACGCTAAATTCAACTTTTTGCTCTGTTCCTTCTATTTGTTTTTTATTTGAAAACTTATCTACTTTAACAGTTGCAACTCCCTCTATTTCTATTCCATCTGTTTCCCTATCTACATCAGTTATATTTATTTTAGTTATATTAGTTCTTTGCTCATTTGGAAGTGCTACATTATTTATGTTGTTTATAAAATTTTGTTTTGCATTATTCAAATTATTTCCTCCATAATTTGAAAACATATTATTAACCAACTCATTTAATTTGTTAGCATCTGATAATTCCTTAGCATCTATATTTAGATTGCTCTTTACAAAAGCCACAGTAGCCTTCTCAGCTTGACTAAATTCTCCTTCCGATACATCACCATAATGAGTTATATCGTTAGTTACAACAAACTCTTTATTTATACTGTCACTACTTGTTTTTTGATTAGTAGTTTCAGGCTCTGCTTGAGTTGCACTATTGTTTTCAATAGCTTTATTCGCATTAGCTTGATTACTACTTGAACTTCCACAAGCAACCATACCTAAAGATAATGAAATAGCTATTATTCCTATTAAAGCTTTTCTTAACATTTTTTAGGACCCCTTTCCCTAACCTTTAACATTTCTTACTTCTATTATAGTTAATAAAGCTTTAAATTAATTAATTTTAATAAATATTTAAAGAAATTATTTTAAATTTGAAACAATCTAAATAAGTTGTTTATATTCTACTCTTAATTAACTCTTTATTATCGGTTTTATCAAAAATTTTTATAATTTTTTGCATTTCCTGGCTATTAAACTTTTTATACTCATTTAATTTAGCGTCAAAACAATTACCTTTTTTAATTGAAAACTTAATTTTTTTATCTTTATCATTTTCATCAAAGTTTTTATCTATATCACTTAAATTTAAAGTATGAAAATCATAATTTTCCTTAATATAATTAAAAAGTTTTTCTGTTACTTTCCATCTTTCATTGCAGTTTAAAACAACTATTATTATATTTCTATCCATATAATTAACAGATGACACTAAACACTTTCCTGCTTGCCCAGTATATCCAGTTTTAACACCATTAGCTTCTGGTATTTTCCAAAGAATTTTATTAATATTATTATATTGCCTTGTAAAGCCTTCTTTATTTATTTCCTTTGAAGATGAAATTTCTAAAAATTTTTGATTATCCATTGACTTAGATGTTAAATAAGCTAAATCATAACAAGAAGTATAGTGGTTATTGCTATCTAAACCGTGAACTGTTTCAAAACTTGAATTAATAAGTCCTAAAGAATGTGCAAAATGATTCATTAAATTTGCAAAATCATTTTCAGAGCCTGCAATCCCCTCTGCTAAAGTTATAGCCGCATCATTTCCTGATTTAAACATAAGTCCATGTAAAAGTTCATTAGCAGAAATTAATTCACCTGCCTTATACCCAACCTTAGACCCTCTTATACAATTTGCTTTTTTACTTACTTCAAATTTTTCATCTTCATTTGTAGTTTTTATTCCAATAAGTGCTGTTAGGATTTTTGTAGTACTTGCCATTGGAACACTTAAATATCCATTCTTTTCGTATAAAACTTGTTTACTACTACCATCCATAACTAAAACATATCTAGCCTCTCTTGCAATATCTTCTGCTTTAACTTTAATTGGAATATTTATTAATACTAAAAATGCCATGAGTATTATTATAAATTTTTTCATTAATTCACCTCATATTCTATAGTTTTTTAATTTAACTTGCTTATTACTTTTAAAATTTGTCAATAATAATGGTTAGATTGGGAGGTTTATATGATATTTACAATTATTTTTCTCATTATTTTGCTTTTCATTCCTATACCAATAAAAATAAGTGCATTTTATAAGGATAAAATTTTTTCACTATATATTTATAGATTTAAAATAGATTTAACTTCAAAGGAAAAAAAGAAAAAGACAAAGACAAAACCTAAAAAAGAAAAATCTAATAAATTTAAAATCAATATTAAAAAGCTTTTAAATAATTTAAGATATAATTCTTTTAAACCTAACTTTAAATCCTTTTTAGATTTAAGTTATAGCTTAAAAGATGCTTCTAATACTGCAATATTTTATGGGGTTTTAAATCAAAATTCCCCTATAATAAGTGTTATTTTAAATATGTTTTTTAATTATGAAGTTAAAAGGCAAATTTTAAATCCACTTTTTAAAAATGAAAATTATATATGTTTTTCTTTTAAAGGTATAATTACCATAAATATTGCCAAAACTATATATATACTATTTTTAGTTTTAAAATCTTTAGATATAGGAGAGGTTATAGATGGAATCAAATCCAAATCATTCAATAGAAAATTTAATGCGAACTACAATGGAAAATCTTAGAGATATGATAGATGTTAACACTGTTGTTGGTGATGCAATAGAAACAAGAGATGGAAGTTACATAGTGCCTATTTCAAAAGTTTCTGTAGGCTTTGCATCAGGAGGTTCTGAAATTCCAATAAGCGAAAATCAAAAAGAGTCTGGAAACAACTATCCATTTGGTGGGGGTTCTGGTGCTGGTATATCTCTAAAGCCTGTTGCTTTCCTTGTAGTAAAGGAAGATAGTGTCAAACTTTTGCCAGTAGATCAAGTAAACACCTATGATAGAATAGCTGATAACATTCCACAAGTTTTAGATATGATAAAAGATTTTTTCTCAAAAGATAAAAAATCTAAAGAAGAAGTTATAACAGAAGATGACCTTAAATAAAACATTAATAAGCATAAACTAAATATAAGAGAAGATTATTTTTATATAACCTTCTCTTATATTTAAAACTCATCATTTAAATCAATTTTATTGCTTTCTTCAAAGCTATCCATTTCAGGAAGCTCTTTTAAGTTTCCAAGCCCAAACTGTCTCAAAAATTCTTCAGTTGTACCGTATTGTATAGGTCTTCCTGGAACATCTAAACGACCTACACCTTTAATAATATTTTTTTCTAAAAGTTTTTGAAGTGCACTGTCACTCTTTACACCTCTAATTTCATCAATTTCAACTCTAGTTATTGGTTGCTTATAAGCTATTATAGCTAAACTTTCTAAAGAAGCTTGTGAAAGAGATTGTCTAGCGTTTTTCTTTAAAAGCTTTTGTATGTAGTCACTATTTTCTGCTTTTGTAACTAATTGATATGTATTATTTAAGTTTATTAACTTAATTCCTCTACTATCTTCTGAATATTTTCCTTCTAATTCTAATATTAATTCTGCAGTATATTCTTCTGAAGTTTCTAAAATTCTTGAAATCTCTTTAAAGGCTAAAGGCTCTCCTGTTACAAATAATAAAGATTCTATAATAGACATATATCTTTCTTTTTTAGAAACCTCTTCAAATTCAAATTGAGAATAATTTATATCGCTCACTTAATCAACCCTTTCTATATAAATATTTCCAAAACTTTCTTTTTGGATTGCCTTAACTTTTTTAATTTTTATAAGTTCTAATAAAGCTAAAAATATTACAACTGTTTCTAACCTACATTCTACATCCATTGTAAGTTCTGAAAACTTAATTACTAACTCTTCCTTTTTAACTTTTTCTAATATTTCATTCATTTTATCTTCTATTTTATATTTATCAATAGGAATTCTTTTTTGAATGGTTGTTTCTGTATTTTGCCTACTTAAATATTTATTTATAAGAGTATTAAACAAATTAAATAAATCTAGCATTGTTATATTGTTTAAGAAATTATCATTATTCTTAACTTTTAGGCTTGTATCATCTATTATTTCTGGCTTTTTAGTATAAATCTCACCATTATATCGAGTGCATTTTCTTAAGTAGCTTGCTGCTGCTTTTATTTTTTTATATTCTAATAACTTTTCTAATAATTTTTCTTTTGGATTTTCCTCTAATTCTTCCTCTTCTTTTTCTTTTTTAGGAAGAAGCGTTTTAGATTTAACTTCTATTAAAGTTGCCGCAACAACTATAAATTCAGAAGTTACTTCTAAGTCCATTTCTTTCATTTTGTTTATATATTCTAAGTATTGGTTTGTTATTTCATAAATCTTTATATCATAAATATCCATTTTATTTTGCTTTATTAAATGTAAAAGCAAATCAAAAGGACCTTCAAATCCACCAACTTTTATACTAGGTAAACTCATTATAATTATCTCCTAAAGCATCATTTAATATAATTATCATACCAACAAAAATATTTTAAAGCAATATTATATTTTAAGCTTTAATAAATTACATTTCTTACTAATAAAATAGTAAAAAACACCTATGTAAATAAATAATCTTTAAATTTATTCTTTAGGTGTTTTTTAATCAAAAGTTTTTATATTTTATTATTCAGCTGATTTATTTTTACCCTTAAATATATTTTTTAAGTTATATTTAATATCTTCAAATATATTTGCTTTCTTTATATCTCTATCCGCAACTAATTCTACACTACCGATTAATTCTTCATCAATATAACATTCACATTTTCCGATTACTTCATCTTTTTTATATTGTCTTTTGCTTTCATCATTTAGTACAACTTTTTTAGTGATTTCTGCACTTCTACCTTTTTCTAAAGTTATTGCTAAATCTTCTTTAGCCTTTGCCATTAAAAATTTATCTCCGTTTTTACTCATGCTTACTTTATCTATATCATCACCTTGAGAAAAGATTTTCTTAGATTCAAACTTAGAAAATCCATAATTCATAAGCATACCTACATCTCTATTACGTACTTTAAATGTTGGTGCACCCATAATTACTCCAAGTACTCTAATTCCATCTCTAACTGCCGTTGCAGAAATACAGTACTTAGCTTCTCCTGTATATCCAGTTTTTAATCCGTCGCATCCTTTAAAAAATCTTACTAATTTATTATGGTTTACAAGTTCTATAGGAGTTTTTCTTCCTTCACTTATAGTTTCCATATATATACCCGTATATTTTAATATATCTTTATGTTTTATAAGTTCTCTAGACATTAATGAAATATCATACGCTGTTGATATATGACCGTCCGCTGGTAATCCGTTACAATTTTTAAATGTAGTATTATTCATTCCTAGAGCCTTAGCTTTTTCGTTCATAAGATTTACAAAGCTTTCTTCAGTTCCTGCTAAATACTCAGCCATAGCAACTGATGCATCATTTCCAGAAGCTACTGCTATTCCTTTTATTATTTCCTCTACAGTACGTACTTCCCCTGTATCAAGAAGCATTGTACTTCCACCCATTTTTTTAGCATTTTCGCTCACTGTTATTTTATCTGAAAGTTTAATTTTACCACTATCAATAGCTTCCATTGCTAATAACATGGTCATTATTTTAGTTACTGATGCCGGTGCATATTTTTCATGAGCATTTTTTTCAAATATAATTTTGCCCGTTGAAGCTTCTAATAGTATTGCCGATTTTGCTTCTACATTTATATTTTCTTCAGCTTTAGCTAAAATAGATGGTATTAATGTAAATATAAAAAGAATTAAAAGTATTACACTTAATATTTTAACCTTAGTTTTTTTCATTTTAATCCTCCTTTCTAGATTATTTTTACCGAAAATTTAATTATTATGACAAAAAAAATTAAATTTTCGAAAAAATAAAAAACATCCTTTTAATATGCATTTTTGTAATACACATCTAAAAGAATGCTTTTTTATTTTAATTTAATGTTAAACCTAAATTTTTATTACTCTATAACTTTATAAACTAGAGGAATTTCTTCTGGTTTAGTTTCAGTTATTACATAGTTATTTAATATGCCATTAACTGCTTTTTTAGCTTTTTCTTCATCATTTGCATGAATATAAGCTATTACATCACCTTTTTTAACAAAATCTCCTCTTTTCTTTTCAAGTACTAATCCTACTGCTAAATCAATTACGCTATCCTTAGTAGCTCTTCCTGCTCCAAGTTCCATAGCTACTATTCCAATTTCTTCAGCATGAATTTTTGATATATATCCTTCTCTATCTGCTTTAACCTCAACAACATATTTAGCTTTTGGAAGTTTTGAAGTATCATCTATACAATCAGTTTCTCCACCTTGTGCACTTATAAATTCTTTAAACTTCTCTATTGCTTTTCCTGAAGTTATAGTCTCCATTAACATATCTCTAGCTTCTTCTACAGTTTTAGCTCCTTTTGCTAAATAAACCATATTAGAACCTAAAGTTAAGCATAATTCTAATAAGTCTTTTGGGCCTTTACCTTTTAATGTATTTATAGCCTCTTCAACTTCTAATGCATTACCTACAGCCTTTCCAAGTGGTTGGTCCATATCTGAAATAACAGCTATTACCTTTCTTCCAACATGACTGCCTATACCAACCATCTCTGTTCCTAATGCATAAGCGTCTTCTGGAGTTTTCATAAATGCTCCTTCTCCAACTTTAACATCAAGAACAATACAATCAGCACCTGCTGCAATTTTTTTACTCATTATGCTTGAAGCTATTAAAGACATATTATCAACTGTTGCTGTAACATCTCTTAACGCATATATTTTTTTATCTGCTGGAGCTAAGTTTCCTGTTTGTCCTCCAACTGCTACTTTTATTGTATTAACATTTTTTATAAATTTTTCTTTTGGCATCTCAACTGAAAAACCTTTAAATGTTTCTAATTTATCTATTGTTCCACCAGTATGACCAAGTCCTCTACCTGACATTTTTGCAACTGGAATTCCAAGAGATGCAACCATTGGAGCAAGAACTAATGTTGTTGTATCACCAACTCCACCTGTTGAATGTTTATCTACTTTAATTCCTTTTATTTCACTTAAATCTAATGTATCTCCTGAATTAACCATAGCCATAGTTAAATCTGCAGTTTCTCTTTTATTCATTTTATTAAAAAATATTGCCATCAATAAAGCTGATGCTTGATAATCTGGTATTGTTCCATTTGTGTAATTTTTAACAAAGAAGTTTATTTCTTCTGTTGTTAGTTCTTCACCATTTCTTTTTTTATGAATAACATCGTACATTCTCATAATAAATCCCTCCATACTCTGATAACCTTTTCATATGTACTACTTCATTAGTTTACACCTTAATTTTACAAAATGCAATATTTTTTTAATCTTTGTTTGATTTAAAATATTAATATTCTTCTTATAATTTCATTTAATTTCTTAAATTTATACATAAATTTTTAAATAAATTCTATATTTACTTCAATAAAAAAAGGAAGTTATTTTACTTCCTAATAAAATTTAAATTTTCATTATTATATATCTTAATAAAGTAGAACTAAAAAATGTTTCTATAAGTACACCAACCAAAATTATACAAAAAATAACTATCACAAAACTTAAGCATTTATTTAAGTTTTCTTTTAAATTATAAGTCTCTCCAAATCTACCTTTTAACTTTAAAATAGACATTTCTAAAGCTAAAGTTGAAAAAATTATAAGAGCTGGAATTATTAATAAGTTTTGTGGTGCTAAAGCTACTATAGATATTCCAACGCCTTTACCACCTAAAACTGTTGTTATCATAGAAAGAGTGAATCCTATAGCATATCCTTTAACTAAAAGCAAAATTAAAATAAGTGGTCCACCAATAGATATTAGTCCTAATATAAATGTAATTAAAAATATTAATCCAGTATTTTTAAATGATTCAAAAATTAAAAATCCATATTTTATAGGTTTATTTTTAAGAGTTTCTATAAATGTCGTTAAATAATTACTAAGGTCAGTTTTCATGCCTTGTCCCATGTAATAAACTGTATATATTCCTAAAACAAAACCTACACATAAAAACAAAGTTGTTAATACGTAGAACCATTTGTTTCTTTTAATACTTTCATTTAAATTTAATATAAAATTTTTCACTTTTTTCCCTCCTCTGTACATTCTATATCTATGATTAAACTTTATTTTATATTCTTTAATTTTAAAAAAAGCAATATAACTTATTTCTAAATTATATTGCTTTAAAATATTTTTATTTTATAGATATTGAAGAGCTGCTATAGTTTTACAGTCCTCTACTTTTCCAGTTTTAATCATATCTTTTAATTCTTCTAAGGTGTATTCTTTAATATTTATAAACTCGTCATCATCTCCGCCTATAACGCCTTTTGAAAGATTCTCTGCTTTGAATAAATATATGTATTCATCACAAAATCCTGGAGATGTTGCAAATTTACCTAAAAACTCCATACAACCTGCTTTAAACCCTGTTTCTTCTTCTAATTCACGAATAGCGCAAAGCTTTATATCTTCATTTTTTTCTATTTTTCCAGCTGGTATTTCTAATAAAGGTTTATCCAATGCTTTTCTATATTGTTCTACTAATAATAATTTATTATTATTAAGAGCTAAAATAGCAACCCCACCTGGATGTCTTACTATATCACGCTCTGATGTTTTTCCATTAGGTAATAAAACTTTTTGTTTAACTAATTTTAAAAAGCTTCCTTCATATAAAGATTTTTCTTCTAAAGTTTTTTCTTCTAAGTTCATAAAAAGCCTCCTATTTTTTAGAAATATAATAACATAATACTTTCATTTTTTAAATCTAACAAAGAAAAATCTCTTTACCAATTATATTCAATTGATAAAGAGAATTTACATAAGTAAAACTTACATTTTTATTAACTAACTTTATTTTTTAATCTTAATTTATCTGCAACCATTGCTATAAATTCTGAATTTGTTGGTTTACCTTTATCATTATGAATAGTATAACCAAATAATTTATTTATAGCATCAACTTGACCTCTTGCCCAAGCAACTTCTATAGCATGTCTTATTGCTCTTTCAACTCTTGATGCAGTAGTATTATATTTTTTAGCTATTGATGGATATAATTCTTTTGTAACAGCTGATAATAGTTCCATATCATTTACTACCATTGTTATAGCTTCTCTTAAATACATATAACCTTTTATATGAGCTGGAACACCAATTTCATGAATTATATTAGTTATTTCTGATTCAAGGTCTATTGGTTCTCTCTTTTTTTCAGTTTTTATGCTTGAATTATCTATAAACGGCATACTTTTCTTACTATTATCACTTGAAATAGTATTATTAAACATTTGTCTTATTCTGTTTGTAAATACATCCATGTCAAATGGTTTAACAACATAATAATCTGCTCCAAGTGTTATAGCTCTTTGAGTAATTTTATCTTGTCCTACAGCTGAAAGGACTATTATTCTAGGCATTGGATTAAGATTCATAGTATTTAATCTTTCTAAAACACCTAAACCATCTAAATGTGGCATAATTATATCTAATACTACTAAATCAGGTTTTTTCTTTTCTATAAGTTCTAAAGCTTCAAGACCATCTTTAGCTATTCCAGTAACCACTATATCTCTTTGATTTAATAAGTAATCATTAAGAATATTACAGAATTCTTTATTATCATCTGCAATTAAAACTGTTATTTTTGATTCTTGCATATCTTTCTCCCCTTTTACAATTCCAATTATTGTCAAATGGCTTTTAAATATTTATTCGACAAAACTGGTTTAATTCCTTCTTAAAAATGAAAAATAAAAATAAAAATCGTAAAAAATGAAAGTGAGAAAATTTTTCTATTTTTTCACTTTCATTATATCATATTTTTAGCAATAATTGCTATTATTTTATTATTTCTGCATCTTTTAACATCCATTCTATATATATTCCATAACCTACATCAGGTTTATTTACTAAAACATGTGTAACTGCACCTATTATTTTGCCATTTTGTATTATAGGACTTCCACTCATACCTTGAACTATACCACCAGTTTTATTTAAAAGTTCTGGGTCTATAATTTTTATTATCATACTTTTAGGTGAAATTTTATCTTGAGGCATTGTTTTAACTATTTCTATGTCATAATATTTAGGATTTCCTTGGTCTACATTGGAAATTATTTGAGCTTTTCCTTCTTTAACTTCTTCTTTTAATGCAATTTTCATAGGTTTTTGCTCGCATTTTCTAATTAAGTCTTTTTTCCCTTCCCCAAAAATCCCTGTTATAGTATTTTTGTTTACAGTTCCAATATAATTTTCTTCTTCTATGAATATGCTTTTTAATTCTCCCGGAATACCTTTTTGACCTTTTTTAACATTTATTACACATGAATTGATTAGTTTTCCATCTTTAACCTTAACTATTGAATTTGTATCTACATCTGTTATTGGATGACCTAATGCTCCAAATTTTCCTGACTTTTCATGATAAAAAGTTAATGTACCTATTCCACAAGCTGAATCTCTTACCCAAAGTCCTATTTTTCCTTTATCATATTTATTTTCCTTAATCTTTTCTACATGAAAAGTTCTAATTTTACCTTCTCTATCTATTTTTATTTTTACAGATTGATTATTTTCTTTTGATATACCTTCTATTAAATCCTCTGTATTTGACACTTTATTTCCATTAATGCTTAAAATAACATCTCCAAGTTCTATTCCTGCTCTTTTACTAGAACTTTCAATCTTTTTATTAGCCACTTCTATATCTGAAAATCCTATCACAGTAACTCCACTAGTTGAAATTTTTATTCCAAGGCAACTACCTCCAGGATAAACTTCAATATCTTCTTTTGGCATAGCTACTGCATAATTCATTTCTTTTTCTTCTTTATTAAAAGTAAGAAGCTTTATATTTTTAAAGCTTAGAGAAGATACTAAATAAAAACTTATTATAATTAATAAAGAAGTTAAAAAAATTTTACTTTTTTTATTTTTCATGTTATCTCCTCCTTTCTTAAATTTAATTTTCCCACATTAACTACTATATATTCTGTATTAACTTTGTTAGTATAGACATTAAAATTAAAAATATACTAAAATTTATCTCAATTTTTTATAATATGTTTTTATTTAAAAAAATAAAAAAATAGAACTATTTATATAAACAGTTCTATTTTCTTCTAAGCAATAAAAAATTATGTATATATATTGCTTATGAGTATTTTCTTTTCGTCAGCTAAATTTATCATTTCTTTTGCATTTTTCTTTGTAGCTTCTGTAAGCTTTGCACCACCAAGCATTTTTGCAATCTCTTCTATTTTTAAATTCTTATTTATTTTCTCAACCTTTGAAAAAGTAGAATCTTCTACAACAATTTTTTTAACAAGATAATGATAATCTGATAAAGCTGCTATTTGTGGAAGATGAGTTATACAAAACACTTGATGCCTTGTTGAAATTTCATACATTTTTTCTCCTACAGCCTGTGCTATTCTTCCACTTATTCCTGTATCTATTTCATCAAATATAACAGTTGGTATCTCATCCTTATCTATAAATGCAGTTTTTAATGCTAACATTATCCTTGATAATTCTCCACCTGAAACTATTTTATCTAATGCTCTCAAAGGTTCACCTGGATTTGTTGATATAAGAAATGAGACTTCGTCTATTCCTCTTTCTGTATAAGTAGTGGCTTTTTGTATGTCTATTAAAAACTTACATTTTTGAAGTCCAATAAATTTAAGTTCATTAATTATTTTTTCTTCTAATTTTTTAGAAATATTTTTTCTATGCTCTGTAATTCTTTCTCCATAATTTAATAGAGACATTTCTTTTTCTTTTAATTTTAAATTAAGCCTATTTAATATTTCCTCAGAATTTATCATTTCATTATATTGATTTTCTATTTTAGTTTTATATTCTAATATTTTTTCAATATCTTCGCCATACTTTTTCTTGAGCAAAGAAATTTTATATATTCTGCTATTTATACTTTCTAATTCATTGTCATCAAAAACAATATCATCACAAAGGTTTTGAATTTCTCTTGAAATATCTTCTAAGTTATAATAAATGTCATTTATTCTTTCATTTATACTCTTTATTTTTTCAAAATGGTTTTCAACATTTGAAAGTTCTCTAGTTATATCATAAAGACCATCTAATATTGAGGCGTTTTTTCCTCCATTTTTAAGTTCGTTAAAAGATAAATTTAAAGCTTTTGAAATCTTTTCAGAGTTAGATAGAAAATTATATCTTTCATTTAATTCTTCTTCTTCACCTATTTTAAGGTTAGCTTCATTTATATCATCTATTTGAAATTTTAAAAATTCTAAAGTTCTTTCTCTATTTTCAGTACCTTCTATCTCTTGAATTTTGACTTTTATTTCATTTAGTTCATCATAAATTTCTTTGTACTTACTAAAATCTTTATATAAATTAGAATCACCATAACTATCTAAAAAGTTTATATGAGATGACCTATCTAAAAGACTTTGATTATTATGCTGACCATGAATATCAATTAAAGTATCACTTACTTTCTTTAAGGTAGATAAAATAACTGTTTTATTATTTAGTTTCGTTATACTTTTTCCATTTTGATAAGTCTCTCTAGTTATTATAACTAAATCATCATATTCTATCCCTAAAGAATCTAAAGCTTTTTTTGTTTTTTCATTTTCTATTGTAAAAACAGCTTCTACAAAAGTTTTTTTCTCACCGGTTCTAATAAGCTCTTTATTAAATTTTCCACCTAGAACATAAACTATAGCATCAATTAATATAGATTTTCCTGCACCGGTTTCTCCAGATAAAATATTAAATCCTTTTTCAAAAGAAACAGATGCTTTTTTGATTAACGCAAAGTTTTCTACGGTTAATTCTAAAAGCATTATACCCCACCTTAAAATCTTAAATTAGTATTTTATCATACTTCTTATTTTATCACATAATTCAACTGCTTTTTCATTTGTTCTAACTAAAATAAATATAGTATTATCCCCTGCAATAGTTCCTGCAATGTCAGAAAATCCTAACATATCTAAAGCTTCTGCAGCAGCTGAAGCTGAACCTGATAGTGTTTTAACAACTACTATTTTATCTATATTTTCTACAGATAAAACTGCATTTTCAAGTATACTTTCCATTTTATTTGTTAACTGGTCATTTTGTTGACTTATAGATGCATATCTGTATTTTCCATCAGCACCTAAAACCTTTATAAGTTTTAAATTTTTTATATCTCTTGAAACTGTAGCTTGAGTAACATCAAAGCCTGCTTTTTTAAGTTCTTCTGCAAGTTCTTCTTGAGTTTCTATTACTTTACTATTTATTATTTGTATAATTTTTGAATGTCTTCTTGATTTCAAAAAAATCACCCTACCATCTCTAGTTTTTATTTAATATTTTTTTTCTTAAAACATTATAATAATTAAAATCTTCTAATTGTATAAGTCTACATTTTGTGTTAGATTTATTTACTTTTAATGTATAATTATTAAATAACTTTATTGATTTTTGTCCATCAACAGTAACATAAAGTTCATCAATATTAACATCAGATTTTATCTCTATAGAAAAATTTCCTGGAAGTATAATAGGCCTCATATTAGGTGAATGAGAACAAATAGGAGTTATACAGATTGTTTCAAGACTTGGATGTATAAGAGGACCACCTGCAGAAAAAGAATATGCAGTAGACCCTACAGGAGTTGATATTATAACACCATCTCCTTTAAAGTTATCATAATATTCATCATTAACATAAATATCGAATTTAGCAAGTCTTGATAAAGTACCTCTTGATACTACTATATCATTTAAAGCATCATTTCTATATCCATCTATTCCATTAAAGACCGAACATTCAAGCATCATTCTATCAACAATCTTAAAATTTCCTTGTTTTAATTTTCTTAATGCAAAATTTAGTTCTTTAAGTTCTACATTAGTTAAAAATCCAAGGTTTCCAATATTAACCCCAAATATTGGAATATCTATTTTAGGTAATATTTCTCTTGAAACTCCAAGTATCGTACCATCTCCACCAAATACTATTATAACATCTAAACTTTCTGGAAGTTTTATTATTCCGTAATCTGTTTTTATAATATATATATTACTTTCAGAAAAAAATTCTTTTATTTCTTTTATTGCATCATTTAAAATAGTCCCTTGTTTATCCTTTATAGGATTCACATATATACCTATATTTTTCATATATCCTCCTAAAAAATTAGAGATTAGTATGTGAAGCCTCAACAACTTTATCTATAGTTTCCATAGTAAAATCACTATTTAAATCCTTGTTTTTAGTAAAATAAATTAAATATTCTATATTTCCTTCAGGTCCTTTAATAGGTGAGAAACCTAAATCTAAAATATTTATATCTATGCTTTTTAAATACTCAACTATTTTAACTATAACTTCTTTATGAGTATTAGGGTCTCTTACAACTCCTTTTTTACCAACCTTTTCTCTTCCTGCTTCAAATTGTGGTTTTATTAGTGCAACAATTTTTCCATTTTCATTTAATAAACTTAAAACTGCTGGAAGTACTGTTTTTAATGAAATAAATGAAACGTCTATAGATGAAAAATCACATTTATCAGGAACTTCTTTGTCTGTTGCGTATCTAACATTAGTTCTTTCTAAGCATACAACTCTTGGATCAATTCTAAGTTTCCACGCAAATTGTCCATATCCTACATCAATTGAATAAACCTTTGATGCCCCATTTTGAAGCATACAATCAGTAAACCCACCTGTTGATGCTCCTATATCCATGCATATATTGTCTTTTAAGTCTATTGAAAATGCTTTTATTGCTTTTTCAAGTTTTAATCCTCCCCTACTTACATAAGGAAGTGCTTCTCCTCTTACTTCAATTTCAGAATCTACTAAAACTTTTACTCCAGCCTTATCAGCTCTTTGACCATCTAAAAACACTTTTCCAGCCATTATACTAGTTTTAGCTCTTTCTCTTGATTCAAAAAATCCTTTTTCTACTAATAATATATCAAGACGTTCTTTTTTACCCGCCATAATTTTCTCCTTTGTCTAATACTTAATCTACTAAAGTCATTACATTTTCTACTATAGCCTTATAATCTAATTTATAAACATCGTAAAGTATATTAACTTTTCCTTGTGGTATAAACTCATCATTATATCCCATATTGATTACTTTAGTTTCATTAGAAATTTTATTTATATAATCTAAAACTAAACTTCCAATACCACCATTTATAACATTATCCTCTATAGTAATTATTTTATAGTCTTCTTCAATTAATTTATCTATAAGCTTTTTGTCTATAGGTTTTATAAAGCATGCATTTATTATTTTAACGTTTATTCCCTTTTCTTCTAAAACTCTTTCTGCTTGTATAGCATGTTCTACCATTTTGCCTGTTGCAATTATAGCTATATTTTTTCCTTCTTTTATAACTTCCCATTCACCTAATTTAAATTCTTTTTTAGGATTTAGTTCTAAAGAATCTCCTCCTCTTGGATATCTTATAGCACATGGCTTTTTAAATTCCTTTGCCCAAGAAAGCATAGGATATAATTCCTTAGTTGTTTTAGGGGCTAAAATAGTCATATTAGGTATTAAAGATAAATAAGAAATATCAAATATTCCTTGATGAGTTTCTCCATCATCTCCAACAATTCCAGCTCTATCAATTCCGAATATAACTGGCAAGTTTTGTATACAAACATCATGAAGTATTTGGTCAAAAGCTCTTTGAAGAAAAGTAGAATATACTGCAAAAACAGGTTTAAGGCCATTTTTAGCCATACCTGCAGCTAATGTTACTGCATGTTGTTCTGCAATTCCTACATCAAAAAATCTTTTAGGAAACTTTTTCGAAAACTCTTTAAGACCTGTACCATCTGGCATAGCTGCTGTTATTGCAACTATATCATTGTCCTCTTCACCTATTTTAGCCATAGCTTTTCCAAAAGCTTTAGAATAACTTTCACATGAACTTGAAGTTACACAAACTTCTCCACTATCTAAGTCAAATGGCCCTACACCATGATACTTATTAGGATTTTTTTCAGCAAAGTCGCATCCTTTTCCTTTTTGCGTTATAGTATGAATAATAACAGGTCCTTGAATTTTTTTAGCTTTTAAAAATACTTCTGTTAAATCTTTTAGGTTATGTCCATCTATAGGCCCTAAATATTTAATTCCCATATCTTCAAAAAGCATACTCGGAACAACTAACTGTTTTATACTATCTTTAATTTTGCTAATTGATGTTGCTATACTTTTACCCATATTTGAAGTTCTTAGGGTTGAATTTATATCATCTTTTAGCTTATTATAAGATGGATCAACTCTAAGTTTACTTAAATAAGTTGAAAGACCACCTACATTTTTAGAAATTGACATTTGATTGTCATTTATTATTATTATTAAATTGGTTTTATTATATCCAACATCATTTAATGCTTCAAAAGCCATTCCACCAGTTAAGGCTCCATCTCCAATAACTGCAATAACTCTATAATCTTCATTTTTTAAATCTCTTGCCCTTGCCATTCCAAGAGCTCCTGATATTGAAGTGCTACTATGACCAGTTTCAAATGAATCATATTTGCTTTCACAAGTCTTTGGAAATCCACTTAATCCATTAAACTGTCTTAATTTATCAAACTCTTTTTTTCTACCTGATAAAATTTTATGAACATAAGTTTGATGACCAACGTCCCAAACAACTTTATCTTTTTCTAAATCAAAAGATTTATATAAACTTAAAGTTAATTCAACAACCCCTAAATTTGATGCTAGGTGTCCTCCAGTTTTAGATACTTTTTCTATAAGAAATCCTCTTAGTTCTTTAGAAAGACTTTTTAGCTTTTCTTCGTTCATTCTTTTAACATCATGAGGCTCTGAAACACTATTTAAAATATCGTACATAAACATCTTCCCTTTTTCTTACTTTTGCCTGTTTAATAATAACAGAGTAAGTTCTTTTAAACTGCTACTATCTCTATTTAATTTTTCTAATAAGTTTAAACAATCATCAGTAATTCTTTCACATTCTTTTTTACAAAAATCTAATCCATATATTGATATGAAATTGCATTTTTCATTTTCAATATCACTATTAATATCTTTTCCTAAGATTTCTGTAGTACTTGTAACATCTAATATATCATCCTTTATTTGAAAAGCAAGACCTAAATTATATCCAAATTGTTTTAAAATTTCAACTTCATCCTTAGGTGCATCCCCAAGTATTGCCCCTGCTATTATAGATGCTTTTATAAGTTCACCTGTTTTTTTAAGATGCATATATTTTAATTCATCATCTTTTATCTTTTTTCCTTCATTTATTATATCAACTACTTGACCACCGATCATACCTTCAACCCCTGAAGATGTTGTTATTTCATAAGTAGCTTCTAATGATATTTTTAAATTGTTGCTTTTTAGAGATGATTTTATCATTAAATTTATAGCTTCATTTAATAATCCATCTCCAGATAAAATTGCTAAGGCTTCTCCGAAAATTTTATGATTTGTTGGTTTTCCACGTCTTAAATCATCATTATCCATAGCTGGTAAGTCATCATGTATTAATGAATATGTATGAATCATCTCTATCGCCGCTGCAAAAGGCATAGCCTCTTCTAAATTAGATTTATACATTTTATAAACTAATAAAAGTAATATTGGTCTTATCTTTTTTCCACCAATATTCAAACTATAATTCATAGCGTCATATATTATTTTATTATAATCATTCTTATCTTTAAAATAGCTTTCTAAATAGTTATTAATTTCTTTTCTTAATATATCAATATTCATAATTAATCCTCAAAATCTATTTCTTCTTTATTATCATTTATAATTGTTATTTTTCCTTGATACTCATTTAAAAGCGTATAAAGCTTATTGACAAGTGCTACTCCTTCTTCATAGTTTTTTATTGAATCTTCTAAGTCAAGTTCATTAGACTCTAAATTACTTATTGTATTTTCAAGTTTTTCTAATAAAGTATTATAAGTTTCCTTCTTTCTTGCCAAATTTAACACCTCTTTCTAAACACTTAAAAGTACATTTTGCCGTTCCATCTTTTAAGATAATTTTATACTCTTTTTTTAAGTTTATTTCTTCCGTTGATTTTATAACCTTATTATCATCTACTATAACTGAATACCCTTTATTTAAAATATTAAGAGGGTTATAAGCCTTAATTAATTCATTTAATCTTATAATATTTTTAAATTCACTATCCATTTTTAGATTTATTATTTTATCTAAAGTTTCTTTCATATCTGAAACTTTTAAAAAGTTATTTGCTATTATATTAGCTGGACTATTTACTTCTAACACTTTTTTATAATGGTCTAATTTATTTTTATTTTTATCTATTGTAAACCTTAGATAATTATTCAAATCTTTTAAATAATTATCTAAATTTTCGTAAAGTTTAGTTATGTCTTCTGCTACAAAGTCTCCTGCTGCTGTTGGAGTTGTTGCTCTATAGTCACTTACATAATCTGATATAGTAAAATCAACTTCATGTCCTACAGCTGATATTATAGGAATCTTAGATTTATATATTTCATAAGCTAAATTTTCATCATTAAATGCCCATAATTCTTCTATAGAACCTCCACCTCTACCTATTATTATAACATCAATATCTTTTCTAGAATTAAAATATTTAATTCCTTCTATTATAGTTTTAGCTGCCCCTTCTCCTTGAACCTTAGATGGAAATAAAACTATATCTAAAATATTATTTTTTCTTCTTATAGTTTTTTTAATATCCTTTATAGCAGCACCAGTAGGAGATGTTACAACACCTACTTTTTTTATAAACTTTGATATTTCTTTTTTCTTTTCTTTATCAAATAAACCTTCTTCAAACAATCTTTTTTTAAGTTTTTCATATTCTATAAAAAGATTTCCTATACCTTCTAATGTTATTTCCTTACAGTAGAGCTGATATGAACCTTCTTTTTGATATATAGACAATCTACAATTTGTTATAACACTTAAGCCATCCTTAAGTGTTATATTTAAGGATGCTGCATCACCCTTGAACATGATGCAGTTAACCTTTGAATTTCCATCTTTTAAAGAAAAATATATATGCCCACTTGAGTGCATTTTAAGATTTGATATTTCTCCTTTTACAGATAGGTTATTTAATATAAAATCACTATCAACTATTCTTTTTAAATAGTTATTAACTTCAGAAACTGTTAATGTTCTAATCTTCATAACCTAAAGCCTCACAAACATTTCTTAATAATAATGTAGTTGTTAAAGTTCCAACTCCTCCTGGTACAGAAGTTATGTATTTTACTTTATCTAAAACATCATCTAAGTCTACATCTCCTGTAATTTTACCATTTAAAGAAGAAGTACCAACATCTATAACTATTGAATCTTCTTTTATATATTCTTTATTTATAAACTTTGGTTTTCCTATTGCAACTATTAATATATCTGCTCTTTTACAAATCTCTTTTAAGTTTTTTGTTCTTGAATGACATATCGTTATAGTCGCATTCTTTTGTAATAATAACTGTGCTACAGGTTTTCCAACAATATTGCTTCTTCCTATTATAACAGCATTTTTACCCTCAAGGTTTAAATCTAGACTTTCTAAAATAGTTAAAACACTATTTGGAGTACATGGAATAAAGCTTTTTTCTCCCTTATAAAATCTTCCTACAGAAAGTTCTGAGAGACAGTCAATATCCTTTAAAACAGAAACTGAATTAGTAACTAAGCTCTCATCTATGCCTTTAGGAAGTGGAAGAAGTAGCATTATTCCATGAGTTTTTTCATCCTCATTTAATTCTTTTATAATATTTATTAACTCATCTTGAGTGGTATCCTTTGGCAATATTATTTTATTGAAATTTATACCTAATTGAGATGCTACCTTCTCTTGACTATTTTGATAATAAATAGAACCAGAATCTTCACCAACTAGTATTGAAGCAACTTTTGGAGTTATTCCTTTAGTTTTAAAATTTTCTACTCTGTTTTTAGTTTCTTCTTTAAGATTTTTTGCAATTGTTTTGCAGTCTATAATAATACCCATTAAATTACCCTCACTGATTAAAATTTTCTTTAGTTTGCTTTGTAAATTTTGTCTAATACTCCATTTATAAATGATACTGATTTTTCATCAGAATATTTCTTTGCAACTTCTACAGCTTCGTTTATTGCAACCTTTTCTGGAATATCTTCAACATACTTCATCTCAAAAAGTCCAACTCTTAATATCGCTAAGTTAACTTTTGATATTCTATCTATTTTCCATTTAACAAAATTGCTTTGAAGAGTTGAATCAATCTCTTCTTTTTTATCTGATACACCTTTTATTATTTCTTTTATGTAATCTAAGTCTATAGTTTCAATCTTTATTTCATAATTTTCAACGAAATTTTCTATTGCCTCTTCTGGTGAGTCCTTGGTTATCTCCATTTGATAAATTAATTTTACAGCCTCTTCTCTTGATAATACTCTATTCATATTTCCTCCTAAGTCTCTTTATTAATTATTATTGTCTATATATTAAGGTTATAAACCTTTTATTGCATTTTTACAAGGAAACACCCTCTGTAAACAGAGGGTGAAAAATTATTCATTATCTACTTTTTCTTCCTTCTTAGGTAATACAATGTTTTGTATGAAGATATTTACTGCTGAAACTTTCAGTCCAGTCATAGCTTCCACTGTCTTCTTTACATTTTCTTGAACCTTTGAAACAATTTCTGGAATTTTAATTCCATATAGAACTCCAAGACTCATTTCAACAACAGCATTTCCTTCATCAACAGCAACTCTAACACCTTTTCCAGTGCTTTTTTTGCCTTTTTTTAATATATGAGTTAACCCACTAGTTACTCCAGTATTTATTTCAACTACTCCTTGAATTTCAGTTGCAGCAATTTCAGCAATTACACTAACTACTTCATCAGAAATTCTGACTACGCCTATGCTATTTGAGCATTTATTTAAATCTTCCATATCGTGCACCTCCATAGCTTTGACATGCAAAACTCATTTATCATAAAGTAATTATAACAAATAACTTTATTTATTACAATTACTATTGTTTAAGCTCTATTATAACATCTTTTGTCTTAGCTACAGCATGTACTGATTCTTGAATTTGTATTGTTTGCTTTTCTGTTAATTGCTCTGGTGATTTTACTATAAGTCTTACCTTTTCCCCTTCTATTAAACAAAGAGCATCTTCAAATCCTTTACTTTTTATACTAAGTTCTATTCTAGTTTCATAATTTCTTGCAGTAGTTAATTCATTTAATTTTTTTGTAGTTTCATCTTTTTTCTCTTTTGATGTATTTTTATCTTCTATTATTGATTTATAAGTTTGGATAGTTTGTGAATCTGTTTGCTCTCTTTCAGTTCTTGATGCATAGAAATAATCATTTTTTGAGCTAGTAGCTTCTTTGTTATCATCCCTTGCCTTTTCTTCATTTTCCTTGTCTTTAACATCAAAAGGTGAGTCAACAGAAGTTAATGATGCTGTGCTTTCATTAACCTTCGCTGCAAGAACACCTACACAAACTATTAAAGCAATTAATGTTAAAATTATACTTGCTTGTTTTTTATTCATAAAACAAATCCCCCCATCAAAATTAAAACTATATATTATTTTTTCATAGGATACACATTTACCTTATCCATAGCCAAATCATATAAATTTGACACTGCTTTTGATATGTCATACTTGATTTTACTATCTTCTGCCCCATCTGCTACAACTACAACTCCAACTACTTTTGGTTTATATGTTTTTAAGATAAGTGGTTCATTACCTTCATCATTACTGCTCATAACCACTTTACTACCATCATTTTCTTGACTTGTTACTCTCTCACCTCCTTCCTTATCCTTTTCTTCAGTAGTACTTGTCTGCTTATTCTTATCTAATGCTGGTACCTTTGTTT
>JANZXU010154613.1:0-23388 GCA_027576215.1 Amissidens hainesi | reverse complement strand
ATTAATTTGCTAACTAACTCAAAAATAACAGATAAAATAATACTTGTTCATGGTGAAAATGAAGCAAGAAATTGTTTAAAAGAAAAATTAAGAGAAAGTTTGGCTAATGCAGGAAAGACAACTAATATAAGTGTACCTAAAAGAAATACAAGTATAGTGTTTTAGTATAGTAGACGATAAGTCATAGTTGCTCCAGTAGCTAGGAGTAATATAAATTAAAACTTAACATCTAGCAAAAAACGATATATAATATAATATATAGAATGTTTGGATATGATTTGAAAATGATTGCTATCTAAATTAAAAGGAGGAATTCTTATGTATAATGCAATTAATATAGCAAAATATATTATTAATAAATGTATAGAATTAAATAGACCAATTAGTAATTTACAATTGCAAAAAATCTTATATTATGTCCAAGCCGAGTATATGAAGTTTAATAATGGTAATATTTTGTTTAAGGATGATATTATGGCGTGGAAATATGGTCCCGTAGTTCCAAATGTTTATTATCAATTCAATCAGTATTCATCTAGCGATATTGATACTGAGCAAGAGGAAATTGAAATTATAAAAAATGATGTAAAAAATATAATAGATCCTGTAATAGAAAGTAAGAGTAAGCTTAGTGCTTGGAAGTTAGTTGAAAAGACTCATGAAGAATTACCTTGGAAAAAGTCTTATCAAACTGGACAAGATATTATTGAAATATCAACTATGAAAGATTTTTTTGTTGATAATATAGAGGATGATAACTAAGGTATGAATAACAAACATAAACTAACAGATATTATTCAAGAATTAGCAAATGAATCTGATTTAAATGATGAAAATTTAAATGTTTATAAAAACAATTTTGAGAAAATTTATTCAAATAATTATAGACATGAATACTCAGAAATCACTAAAGTTCTATTTTCTATTGAAAATAATGAAGAAAGAGATTATTTGGCACAAAAAATCAAAGATATTAAAGAACGTATGAGTGATGGATATGCAAAAAGTTCTATGGGAAAACTATGGGATCATATAAATTTAGAAAATATTAGATTAATAGAATTAAGAAAAATATCTGAAAAAACAGAAATAAGATTTAAAGAATTAAATAATGAATATAAAAAGATTGACTATGGATTAAAAGAAATGAAAGAAGAAGCTGGTAATATTAAGAAAAATATAGAGAATAGTACAATCAAATCAACAACTGTTCTCGGTATATTTGCAGGAATTGTTATGACATTTAGTGGAGGACTAGCTTTCATATCAAGTTCATTGAAACATGTAACCGATATTAGTAAATATCGATTAATTTTGATTGTACTATTGTTGTCATCAGCGATTTTTAATATTATATTTATGTTAATTTATGTTATTGGAAAGATTAACGGTACTTTTATTGGAAGTAAAGGAAGTTGTGACAATCCATTAGGTACATGTTATAAGAAAAAATTAAAATGCGTGGTAATAAGATACCCAATGGCAGTATGGTTTAATTTAATAATTATTTTTAGTATTTTCATAATAACTCTAATATATTATGTAGATAAGTATAACTTATTAACTAAAGTATTATATACATATTCATTAGTTACAATAGCATCGATATCAATATTTTTTATGATTTTAGTTGTATTATTATTTTTTATAATAAGATACATACTAAAACTAGAATGTGAATGTACTAAAGAAAATTAAAATTTATTACAAATTAAGTTTAATTATAACCTACCTTGAAAAAGGAGGTTATTTTTTTATGCGAAAAAATTAAAGGAGATGTTTGTTTTGAGAAAACCAATTAGTATTAAAGCAATTATTGTGAAGGATTCAGAAACTTGTAGTAATGACTTTATAATTGGCGTTCTAAGAGGATTGGACATAAAAGATAGTGAAATTAAATTAGGTGTTGGAGATATTAAGGTAGAATTAAAAAATAAGAGTTTTGGAGAAATATTAAATATATATGCAAGATTACAGAAAAATTTCAATTACTTCTCTGTAAAAGTATTTTGGAATGATGGAAGAGTACAATTATTAGATGAGTGTTTTAAGGAAAGATCAGAATATAAAAGACCAAGATGTCATAGAGGAGAACCAATGTCAGAAGATCAAAAAGAAAGAATTAAATTAATACATGAGATTGATAGATATAAAGTTATTAATGCAGAAATAAGTAGGCTTAATGAGCAATTAGATCGTATTAGAGATTCAAGAAATGAATTAAATTAGGGGTGATAAGATGGCAAAATCAAAAATAAATGAGAAAATGATACACTTTCATAAGTTTGATGTTGAGGGAACTTTAAATATTGACAACTTACAAGAGGGAGAATTTGTTATGGAAGTTGAGGACGAAGGCGAAGTGGATATCATCAATAAGTTAAGAAAGTTTAATGGTAGATACATAAAAATTAGTATTGCTGATAAGGAAGAAGAAAATATAGAAGATTAATTATAAGGAGGTATTTTGATGAGAGAAAAACATTATAAAAGAATGAAAGCAATGTTAACTTATGATCTTGAAGGTAGAGGTATTAACGAACAAAAGATATTATTAGAACAAACTATAAATGCTGCAAAGGAATTGTTGAAAGAACTAAAATAATTAAGGAGATATTTAATTTTGATAGAGGATACTTTCGAGTATCTTCTTTTGAGAATTAAATTAAAACAACTAAAAAGTATATTAATTAAGAAGCTTAGAGATAGGCTTCTTTTTTGTATAAATAAAAAGTAGAAGGAGACGATTTAAAATGGCAAATTCAAATTTAAAGGGTGGAATATTTAGCAGAAAGGAACTAGCATTGTACGAGTGTCTTAGAGAAAAAGATATTGACATAATATTAGAATACCAAAAGAAATTACCTATATTACAAGAAAATGACGAAAAACAAGTTGATGCAAGAATATTGCATGATGAATTAGAAGTAGGTACAAAATTTTCAGATTGGATAAAAGGTAGAATTAAAAAATATAATTTTGAAGAAGAGATTGATTATAATAAGGTTTACAATATTCCTAATGATTTTGACGTTCCGAAAAATAAGAACGTGGAAAATATGAATTCAAATCAATTATCAAGATATGGAATATCTGTAGAATACATATTATCTTTAGATATGGCAAAAGAATTGTCAATGGTAGAGAATAATGATATTGGAAAGTTAGCGAGAAAATATTTTATATTAATTGAAAGAGCATTTAAAGAGAGAATTCAATGGAATAGTGAAAGAATTGATACTATTGAAATGTGTAAGGAATTAAAAAGACCATTGTATAAAATGAAGGATGAGTTAGAAAAATATCTTCCATTTTGGTTTAAAGGAAATGTATATAGTTTTGAGTTTAATCTATTAAATACTTTAATAATGGGTAAAAGTGCAACTAAATATAGAGCTGAAAAAGGACTGAAACCTTATCAACCTATTAGAAACACCTTTGATAAACATACATTAGATATAGTACATAAATTAGAACAATATGATGCAATATTGTTAGAAATTCAAAATATGTTAAATTGGGAAGATAGAAAGCCTTTATTAAGTGCTTATTATTGTAGTATAAGAAAAAATAATTAAAACCTGAATTTTAATCAGATTTTAAGAATGAAAATGTACGTAAATACGTGTGTTTTTAATTCAAGAATTAAGTATAAATTCCATTAATGTGATACTGAGATATCACGATGGTTTCATAACCTTTGCAACATAGTGATGATAGTTAGGGTGTGTTCCTAACACTATGTTGAATTATTAAGAAGTCTTCGGCATGAGGACTTCTATTTCTGTTATAAAAAATTAAATGTTGTGGAGAGATTGAGATTATGAGAAAGAATTTAGAAATCATTGAAGAAAGAGAAGTTTTAGGAAAGGACTTTAAAATTTATGGAGATATAGAAAATCCATTATTCCTAGCAAAAGATGTGGCAAGTTGGATAGAACATAATCAAGTATCTAGAATGATAGAAATAGTAGATGAAGATGAAAAAATGAAGGTATGCTTTAAAAGCACATCTTCAAGAAGTACACAAGAACAATGGTTTGTAACAGAAGATGGACTTTATGAAATTTTAATGCAAAGTAGAAAACCAATTGCTAAACAATTTAAAAAGGAAGTTAAGAAGATTCTTAAAACTATTAGAAAAACTGGTGGTTATATTAGTAATTCAGAAATGATGGTTAATACATATTTTGGTGCATTAGATGATGGACACAAGGCGATTATAAAAGGATTATTTGATAATATTGAACAACAACAAAAGGAAATAGCAATACAAAAACCAAAGGCAGAATATTATGATAAGTTAGTTGATAGAAATCATTTAACTAATTTTAGAGATACTGCAAAAGAATTAGGAATAAAACAAAATCTTATGATAGCAATATTATTAGATAAAAATATAGTTTATAGAGATAGTTTTCAAAATTTAAAACCTTATGCAAGATTTACTGATAAAGGATATTTTGAATTAAAAGATTTTCATAGAGGAAATAGAACTGGTACACAAACTTTAATAACTACAAGTGGAAAAGAATATATTTCAAAAGTAATTAAAAGAGAAGAAAAGCAATTAGCTTAATACCATATACCAATGGATATATTAAGTGTAATGCAGAGACATTGCAATATATCATTTCCAAATATAAATTTAAGAGGTGTGATAAATGAAAGATATTATTTTAGTATCAGATTATTTTAGCGTAGATTCAGAATTAGAAAAGGTACTTAAAAAACAAGGTTATAAAGATATTATGGAAGTTAGAGCAAGACTTGATGAAAAGATAGTTGAATATGTAAAAAGTAAATTACAATATGTAAATGGATTTGAAAATAAAATATATGCAGCAGAAGATAAAAGAGGATATTTAGAAATTTCAAAAGTTGATACAACAAGAATATGGTTTATACAATTCGATCCATTAGTTGATGCTGAGTGGATTCAATACTTAGATAAAATAGATGAAGAATTAAACTATTATCAAATTAATTGTGAAAAAGAAAATTAGGAGTGATTTTTAAATGAAAAAGAATAATAAAAAAGTTAGAAGTTTAATAATATGTCCACATTGTAAAAGAAAGATTGACTTAAACGAGAAACAAGAAAAAGAAAGTATTGAAAAAGTGGGAAGCCAAAAAATCTATTACTGTTATTGTGGTGAAGAGATATTATTATAGAAGGTGAGTGAAATGGAGAAAAAGTTATCTGAAATGAATAAACAAGAAATGATGTCTTATTTAAATAAATATGACAAGTACAAGCATAGAAATGAATGGAGACACATGAAAATATATGACGAAAATAAAATAAAAGAATATGTAGAAGAAAATTAATAAAAAATTAAGGGGTGTGCTGGGCGTGATAGAGGAAGGATTAAAAAGAAAAGAAAATGAAGATGAATACGAGTACGGATTAAGATTAATAGAATCAAAAATGGAAAAAACATCTGATATAGATTGGCAAGATATAGTTGAAGAATTAAATTTAAATATCAATAGAGATACATTAAGAAAAGCTAGTCAAACTAAATTTGGTGGCTATAATGTAATGAAACATTTTAAAAATAAACTTGAAAATAGTATATCTGAAAGTAATGATGTTCTAAATGAAATAAAAGAAAAAACAATTGAATTAGAAAAAGCAAAAATACAATATAAAGACCAAAAGAGAGAGTATCGAAATTATCTGAGAGCAGACGGAAGATTTGAGAATCTTAAAGATACTATGGTTGATGAAATAAGAATATTAAATAATAATAAACCTTTATTACAATGTGATAATATTCAAGACATTCAATCTAAAAATGAAGCAGTATTAATACTAAGCGATTGGCATTTAGGTTTAGAAGTTGAAAACTATTGGAATAAATTTAATATTAAAAAAGCAAAAGAAAGAGTAAACCAATTGTTAGAAAAGACAATAGAATATTGCAAATTATATAAGATTAAAACAATTCATTTGGAATTATTAGGAGACCTAATTAACGGATATATACATATTGGAACAAGAATAAGTAATGAAGAAGACGTTATAAGTCAAACTATGTTATGTGCTGAAATATTAAGCGAATTTATTCATAGGTTATCCAAAGAAATTCCTAATATTAAAGTATATGGTAGTACAGGAAATCATGGAAGATGTAGTGCTAATATTAAAGATTCGATTGATATTGAAAACTTTGAAAAATTAATAATATGGTATTTGAAAGCAAGAGTGCATTTAGATGAAGTGGAATTCGTAGATAATAAATATGATGAAAATATCATAGTACATAAAGTTTGTAATGAAACTATTTTTGCAGTACATGGACATAAAGATAAAGTAAATAAAGCTGTAAGCGATTTAAGTCAAATGTTAAAAATATTCCCTAATGAGGTTCATATGGGACACTATCATAAACATTATGAATATAGCGAACACGATATAGAAGTTGTAATAAATGGTTGTTTATCTGGTGTTGATGATTATGCAAAAAGTATAAGAAAAACAGGAAGACCAATGCAGAAGTTATTAATTTACAACGAAGACGGACAAGTAGGTTCATTCCAAATTAAATTAAAATAATAAAAAATTAAGGATGGTGTGATTTTTATGATAGAAATGGTTAACGGAAATGAAATGGAAGAGATAGATTTAGTTAGTATAATAAATGAAAAAACTGATTTTAGTATGATACTTTTTGAAGACGATGCAAGAAAATTAATAAATGAAGTTAATGGACATTTGATAATGGATGAAGAATCTAAAAATTGTATTGCCGATATGGTTATATTATCAAGAGTAGGTAATGAGTTAATATTAGAAGATTTATTTACTCCAAATGGAATATGCAAAATAATGGATGCAGATGTTATATATTATGATACTGAATTGATAGATTTAATAGATTTTGAAAAATTATATGCAAATGAAATTGTAGAAATTGAATTGGATGATGAAGTGGAAGAATCAGAAGACATAGATAATATTTATGATGAAATGATAGACGAATTATTGGTTAATTATGATGTTAAACAAGCTATGCAAGAAATAGCAAGAATTGCATATGCAGACGGAAGAAAAACATTAGCTTTAGAAGTAAATGAAAATATGAATGAAATAATTGAGGAGTAGGTGAATGTAATGTTAAAGATATATTTCATACTTATATTATTAAATATTATTTTTGCAGAATTAATGTTTTTTAGAGTGAAACACAATGAAAGATTAAAGGAGAATATATTGAAACAATCTGGTGATAATTCGCACGATAGCAAGTCTATGTTTAAAATTAGATTTTGGGCATTGTCGATAATACCAGTATTTCATATTTTTAGCTTACTTTTATTTGCATATGTATTTTCGGCAGAAGAAAGTAGTGTAATTAAACTGTTTAAAAAATGTAACTAAAAGATGGATTTTAATCACTTACAAAATGTTAAATATTAAGTAAATAATAGAAAAATTAAAGAAGGTGTTTTTGTGAATATTAGTAAAGATTGCATACAAGAAATAAAAATGGCTAAAAAGTTATGCGATGAAAAAAATCAAAAATTGAAAATAGGAATGATAATAACAACATCACTTAAAGAAGAAGCTTTGATTTCGTTTAGAAGTCTTGTGAATATATTAAATAATAATCAAAAGGTTTTAGAATCAAAAGAATGGAATCATGCAAGTTTTTTAGGAACAAGAGATATTGATTTTCAACTAATTATAACTTCTAAACAAACAATATCAGAAATTCGTGGTTATAGATTTCATAAAATATTTACTGATGTAAGCAACAAAGAGTTGATACAACATATGGAGACATTTATAATACCACCATGTGAAAAAGTATTTAAAAATGTAGTGGAAACAATTGATGGAATAGACGAAAATTTTACGTTTAAAATAGTTTAGTTTTGATAGAGGGTATTTATATAGTATCCTCGGTTGAGAATTAAATAAAGAATTAGCTTTTGGCTACTCAGTTTTAAATCTGAGATATCAAAATTGTTGCAAGTGATGTAACTTGCTAATGTCATTGTGATGATGCAATACTAGTAAACGGAATAACCTATGTACTGTCGTGAGATAGAACAAGATATAAGTGAGGTTACTTATATTAGGTTGAACGGTTTTCATAAATTCTCAATACCCTTTACTAAGACATCTGGTTTAATTACTAGGTGTCTATTTTATTTTGCAAACATAATAACACTAGATATATTAACGAGTAAAAACTGGCAAGTTTATAGGTTCAAATCCTATTCGGTTAGCATAGCTGATTGATAGCTTAATCAGGAAAAGCATTGCGAGGTTATAGGTGCAATTCCTATTCTAGTGGTAATAAATATATTATTTTGTACTGTCGTGATGATAGAACACCAATTAAATTTAATATTAAATTAGCTTTATGCTACGGAGTTTAAAAAGTTTCTACGATATCAAAAAAACTTTAAATATTAAATTATGAAAGGTGGATTTCAATATGGAAAATCAAGTACAAATATTTAAAAATGAGGAATTCGGAGAAATACAAATAATAGAAAAGGATAATCAAATTTTATTTATAGGTAATGAAATAGCTAGTAAATTAGGATACGCAAATTATAGAAATGCAGTTAGTAAGCATGTAGAGGAAGAAGATAAGCTACGTACCCAAATTGAGTACGCAGGTCAAAATAGAATGGTAACTTTAATTAATGAAAGTGGAATGTATTCTTTAGTATTAAGTAGTAAATTAGAAAGTGCTAAGAAATTTAAAAAATGGGTAACTTCAGATGTGCTTCCTTCAATAAGAAAACATGGTGCATACATGACTGAAAATGTAATAGAAAAAGCATTAACAAATCCAGACTTTTTAATTCAATTAGCAACTCAATTAAAGGAAGAGAAAGCTAAAAGAAAAGTAGCTGAAAATAAAGTAGTTCAATTTTTAGATACAAATAATTTATTAAAATGGGATACAGTAGCTAAGAATCTTAAAATAGGTAAAAATACTATGCTTAGAGAATTAAGAGAAATGAAAATACTTCAAACAGATGAATTTGAATATAGAGGTAGCAAATGTCATGGTGAAAGACATAATGTACCTTATCAAGCATATATGAAATATTTTGAAGTGAAATATAAAGTTAAAGGTGATAAAAGATATCCAATCGTTTTAGTTAAAGCTAATGGACAAGAATATTTATACAATAGATTATCAAAAGCAAATATAATTTAAGAGGTAATACGTATGATATTAAAATTAATAATTGCAATAAATATACTAATAATAATGTATTCACTTATGACAAAAAGATATTTGGATTCAGTAAGAAATGAAGCACCTGTTAAAACATATGAAGAGATGGGCGAATTGCCTATTATCTATAAAGAAATAAAAACAGGAATAGGATTTGCCATTACAAATGGTTTGCTATCATTGATGATATTAACAACTGTTAGTAATGGAATTTTGTATATTGCTAATGTTATATTATTTTTGTTAACAATGTGGTATTTCGTGGAGAATGGATTAAATATTAATTGCGTAAGAAATGGAATAAAACAACATTATAGAACTAAGAAAGAACGAGAAGAAGCTAATAAAGATATGGAAGAAAGATTTAAAAAAGAAAAGAAAATTTTGTAACTCTACTATTAATTTAGTAGAGTTCTTTTTAATTAAAATTGGAGTTTTAATCATTTTTAAATGTGTGATTATGGTGTCCTTCTATAAGAAAGATAGTATTAAATACACATAATATTAACATATATTTAAAAAGATGTTAATACAAGTAATTTATAATTAAATTAAAGGATAGATTTAAACTAGCTATTTAAATTGACAAGGTGTATTCCTAAGCACCTTCCTTGTTATTTTTATAGGAGATAAATCTAAGGAGGGTTTATTATGGAGATGAAAATTTGCAGAAAATGTAAGAAAGAATTACCTTTAAATAACCAATACTTTTCATATAAAAAAGGTAATAAAGATGGTTTTAATAATACTTGTAAACAATGTTGCTCAAATATAGAAAAAGAAAGAAAATTGAGAAATAACATTGATTATGTTGTAAAAGATGGCATGAAAAAATGTAAAAAATGCAAACAAACATTGTCATTAAAACATTTTGCTGTAAATCCTAAAAGCATAGATGGATATAGTTCTTCTTGCATAGATTGTCAACACACAAAATTATGGAATCAAGAAGATATAAATATCATGATAGAGCATTATTGTAGTCATACTTCTAAGGAGATACAATCTTTATTATCTGTAAAAAGAAGTGAAAAGGCTATTAGAAATATGGCTGTAAAATTAAATTTAAGAAAACAACATAATCTAATAGAAAATTATAATGAAAAACAATATAAAGTTATAAATAATATAAAACATAAGCTTTGCAAAACTTGTGGAAGATATCTTCCTTTATCACTAAAATATTTCCCACAAGATAAAAGTTGTACAGATGGTTATAGAAATGTTTGTAAAGAATGTAAAGGAGAAAACTTTAATATTACTAATATAAAAAAATGGAGTTCGCATGAAATAAATTTGTTATGTGATATCTATAATAAATTTACAAATATAGAAATATCTAATAACATAATTGAAAACAGAAATCAAAAACAAATAAATAATAAAGCTTATAGCTTAAGATTGAAAAAATCAAAATTTATTAAACGTAAAGCATTAAAAGATTCATTTACTCTTGAAAGAAAGAATAAGATATCCGAACGTAAAAAAGGAGATTGGACTGGTACAAAAAATCCCCAATTTAATTCTAACCGATATAAAGAATTAAATCCTAATTGGAAGGGTGGTGTAACTAAATTCAAGTCGGCGTTTATTAATACCAATGCCTATAAACAATGGAGAACTAATGTATTTAATAGAGATAATTATACTTGCCAATGCTGTGGTAGAATGACACATGATATTGAAGCACATCATTTGAATTGTTTTTCTGATTTTCCAGAGCAACGATTACTTGTTGATAATGGAATTACATTATGTAAGCAATGTCATAATCCAAATCAAAAAGGGAGCTTTCATAATGTATACGGAACTTTTCATAATACCAAACAACAATTTAACGAATATTTAATAAAGAAAGGGGTTGTTACAGATGGCAGTACAAAAGAAAGAATGTAGTAATTGTCATGATAAAAAAAGTATAGGGCAATTTTACAATAGTAATAATCCGTTTTATTCGGCAGATGGTAAAATACCTATATGTAAGAAATGCCTAAAATCAATGATAAATTATAGTAGTATTAATTCGGTTTATAGCATTTTAAAACAATTAGATATGCCATATCTTTGTGATGTATGGGAGAATTGTGTAAAAAGTAAAAGAGATACTTTAGGAGTGTATATCAGTCAATTAAATTTATCACAAAATAAAGAATTGACATGGAAGGATAGTGTATTTAGTAAGTCTGACAAAAAGACTGATAATAAACAAATCAATAACAATGAAGAAGAAAATAGTCAAGAAAAAATATATAGTAAAGAATGGATGGGAGATTATACTAAGAATGAAATTGAATATTTAGATAACTATTACGGAGAATTAAAAAGCAACTTTAAAATAGTAACTATTAATCATAAAGACTATGCTAAAAAAATTGCAAAAGCTTCATTGGCAATGGATAGAGCTTACGAAGGTATGCTAAATGGAGAACAAGGTGCAGATACGAGATACAAGAATCTAAGAGATACATTTGATCAATTGTCTAAATCGGCACAATTCTCAGAAAATACAAGAGGTGCTAATGATGCAGGATTAGGATGTTTTGGAACAATATTTGATAAAGTTGAGCAAAAGAAATGGATTCCTAAACATACTCCTATTAAAAAAGATGATATAGATAAGATGATAGATGCTTTCACTTCCATTAATAAATCATTATAAATAAAGGAAGTGATACTATGAAAAAGGAAGAAATACAAAAGAATTTTAGTAAAAAAAAGAGAGATAAGCAAGATGGAAAAACTGAAGACTTTGATAGCTCTTTGAGTTACGATCCAATAAAAGACGAAAATATAGAAGTTGAAGAATGGGTGAAATTTATATCTTATTATAGGTATTACATAGACGAATTTGCATGTGATGTTTTAGGGTTAAGATTATACCCCTTCCAAAGACTTATATTAAGAGCAATGGCAAGATATCAAAATTCAATGTTTATTGCATGTAGAGGATTAGGTAAATCTTATTTAACAGCAGTTTTCTTTGTATGTATGGCTATATTATATCCTAAAATTAAATTAGGCATAGCGTCAGGACAAGGTTCACAAGCAAGAAACGTAATCATTCAAAAGGTTAAAGGTGAATTAATTAAGAATGATAATATTGCTAGAGAAATAAAATTTCCTATTAAAACATCTTCAGATGACTGTGTCGTTTATTTTAAAAACGGTAGTGAATTAAGAGCAATAACATTAGCACAAAATCAAGGTGGAGATGGTGCAAGAAGTTGGAGATTTAATGTTTTATTAGGTGATGAAGCAAGACTTATAAGAACAGATATTATGGAAGAAATATTAATACCAATGACTAAAACAAAAAGACAGGCTGCAATATACCATAATCAACCAGAAAAAGGTAAAATTATTTTATTATCATCAGCTTATTTAAAAACAAGTGATTTGTATAAGAGATTCTTACATCATTATGAACAAATGGTTAAAGGTTCTCCAAATTACTTTGTATGTACTTTACCTTATCAAGTAGGAGTTCAAGCTGGAATTTTTGAAGAAGATGATATTTTACAAGAAAAATATAAACCTACTATGACAGCAGATAAGTTTGCTTATGAATATGAAGGTATATTTGTTGGTTCTAGTGGAGATTCTTATTATCCTTATGAATTAACAAATACAAGTAGATTATTAGATAATGCAGAATCGGAACAACCTAAAAAATCAAAATCTGAATATATAATTGTGCATGACGTTGCGATTTCTGAAGCTAGAAATTCAGATAATGCTTGTACTCATGTTATAAAATTAAAAGAAAAAAGTGATGGAACATATTTTAAAGATGTTGTTTATACTAAAACACATAACGGAGCAACATTACCAGAACAAATGGAGTTTTTAAGAGAATTATATCATATTAAATTTCCTAATGCTATTAAAATCGTAGTAGATATGAGAGGTAATGGTGAAGCATTGCCAAGTTTATTTTATAGTGTATGGGAATATAAAAATCCTAAGACTGGTGAAGTAACAGAATATCCACCTTTAGTATTAGATGACGATAAAAAAGGTACGTCATTAAAGGGTTCTGTTCCGATATTGCGAGGAGTAACTGCAACACATAGTAGTAACAATACGATGTATACATACATGAAAAGGTGTTTTGAAAATCATACTTTAAGATTATTAAAAGAATCAGCAGAAAAAGATATTGATTGTAAGTCAAATAAAATTAGTCAGGATGAATTCAGATGTTTTATTCAAGCAGATTTGTTAATAGCTGAATTAAGCAATATAAAACAAGAGATAAGTGGACAAGGAAATGTTTTATATCCAAGAATTGTTAAAAATCAAAAAAGAGATAGAGCTACAAGTCTAGCATATGGATTATCTGTAGTGTTAGAAATGGAAGAAGATAGAAAAAGAAATTTAATTAATAACTATTCGGATATAGATATAGATGATGTTGTAATATTTTAATTAGATTGGAGGTGAAAATATGGCAAATAAAAGAAAAAATGATAATATAGTATCTCAAGCAGATATAGAATCAATGGCGTTTAGTTCTAATACAAGCATGTTTGGACAAGGTATATTGAAAGATTTAAAAGTTGAAGAAATCCAAAGATGGTTATCGAACCCAGAGGATAGTCAAACACAATTAGAAAATCTAGCTATTTATTATGCTATTTCTAATGGTGATTATGCTGAATCTGTTGAATTATCTTCGGATTTACCAAGTCTAAATTATAATATTAATTGTTTTGAGCAACCTAAAAGTTATCAAAAAGATATAACTTTGTTAAAGAAACAATTACATAGAATAGGTCATAAAGAATTAACATCAGACTTAATAAAACAAGCGAAAATAAGTGGTACGGTAGTTGGAATGTGGTTAGGAGAAGGTGAAAATATATATCCTTATATTTTCGATGACTTAGAACACTTTTTCCCTGCTATAAGAGTTAACGGTGAATGGCAAGTATGGCTTAATCTAGCTTATTTTGATAATTTAAGTGAAGATAGTAGGCAAATACAATTTGATAATTTTGCACCTTATGTTACACCAAAAGATTATAAAATTTATCAAAACGATATGATGAAAAATATGGTTAAGTTGCCTATCGAAAGAACATTCGTTTTAAGATGGGGGACAGTTAAAAGAAATCAAAGATTTGGTATTCCAGATATTAGCCAATCTATTTTTGAATTGTTACATAAGAAAAAGTTAAAAGACTTAGAAAAGGCTGTAGCAAATAAAATAATTAAAACTATTGCAATATTAAAAATAGGTGATAATACCGAAGAAAAATATCGTAACTTATCTTTAGATAAAGGTGTAAAAAGAGGAATACATAATAAAGTTAAAGAAGGTTTAGAACAAAACTCAACTAGTGGTATTAGCTTAATGTCTATTCCTGAATTTGCTGAATTATCTTTTCCAAGTGTTAAGTCAGATGCTTTAGATCCTAAAAAGTTTGATAATCTATCAGAAGATATTCAAAATAGTTTAGGTTATGCAAGAGGATTATTAACAGGTAATAGTGGTAACTTTGCAAGTAATAAGTTATCTTTACAAATATTCTATAAGAAATTAGGTAGATTTTTAGAACAAATTGAAAAAGTTTATAATAAAATGTTTAACTTAATGATTAAAAAAGACAAGCTAAAAAATAACTATTATATAGAATATGATAAAGAAATGCCACTTGATAATAAGGATAAGATTAATACGTTATTAAAACTTGAAAGTCAAGGATATAGTATAAAACCAATTTTAGATATGATGGGCGTACCTTATGGAGAATTCATTGAACAATCTATTTATGAAATAGACAAGTTGAAATTAAGAGATAAGATATTACCACCACAATCAACTTATACTATGAGCGATAAAGGCAATAATGGAAAACCTGCAACTGAAAATCCTGAAGATAATACGGTAGGTAATCAAAATATAGGTGGAAATCAAGCACCTAAAGCTGGAATTTAGGTAGGTGATAAAATTGAAGAATAATATTTTAGTAATTAAATCTGGTAATGATATTTTAATATCATGTAATGGTAAAAAATTAATTATTGATTTAAATGAAAGAAAAGATTTACTAAATAAAACTGAAAGTGAAATCAAAGAATTATATATTAACAAAAGATTATAATCTCATGTATTGGCGAAGGGAGGTGATAATATGGAAGACGAAAAGAAATTAAAAGGTACTATGCAAATAAAGTTGCAAAATTTCAAGAAAGAAACCAACTCATTAGAAGAAGGACAAACAGGTGATCCAACAAAATATAAAGCTACTTTTTCTATAATTGATTTTGGAATTAGTGGTAACAAAGGTTTAATTTCTAAGGAAGTTGCTGAAAAATGTGCTTATACTTTGAAAAACACACCTTTGCTTTGTAAATATTATCCGACTACGGATTATGAAAATCAAAACGACCATTTCGGAGAACATGAAAGCCAAGAAGAAGTTGATAGATATGGTAATAAATATATTGGAGCAGATACAATTGCAATAGGAACTGCTGAAAGTGAAGGATATATTGGAACTATAAAAGATGAAAACGGAAATGATGTTGAAGCATTATTATGTGATTATGTTTTGTGGTCAGCAAGATATCCAAATGTAGTAAATTTAATAGAAGAAATGTATCAAAACAATATGCCATTATTCTCTAGTTGTGAATATTTTTATTCCAATTACGAAGTAAAAGATGGAGTTGAATATGTTAATTTACCAGTCTATTTTGACGGACATTGTATTCTATGTTCTGGTGAAAATGGTAGCGAGAAAATAGATCCAGCTTATGATAGTAGTAAGCTAATTTCACTAAATAGTAAATTAAAGAAAGCTATCAATAGTGCAATTGAAAACAACAAGGAGGTTGAAAATATGAAGAAAATAGAAGAAATGCTAAAGACATATTGTGAACTATCTCATGGAGATACAAGAAGTGCAATATATACAGCTTTAAGTAAAGTAATGACAGCAGATAAATTTAATAGTATATGGATAAGTCAATATGATTTATATGATACTTATTTTGTATATGAATTATACGAAGAGGATGGCTATAAGTTTTATAAAGTAGAATATACTAAAAATGCTGATGACACAATTACAGTAAATTATGAAGGGCAACAAGAAGTACATCATGAAGATGAATGGATTCCAGTAGCACAAGCAACAGAAAACTTACAAAAGGTTGAAAATGCAAAAGCAGAAGTAGAAAAGGAATTAAACGAAGTAAAAGTTGAAAAAGAAAATGTTGAAAAACAATTTAACGAAGCATCAGAAAAGATAGTTTCTTTAAATGCAAAAATAAAAGAATATGAACCTTTAGTAGAAACTTATGAAAAAGAAAAGATGGAAAAGGCTTTAAATGAAAAGACTACATATTATGAAAATAAGTTTAAGAGTTTAAATGCTTTAGACAAATTTAAATCAGAGGAAGTACAAGGCTTAATTAAGAAATCAATCAATGAAAAGGATGCGACTTTATCATTAAATACAATGTTAGTTGATTTAGTTGAAGTTAAAGAAGAAGAACCAAAGAATGAACCTAACAAGACTATTAAAGAATTAAATTCAAAAATAAGCAATCTTACTGATACTAAATTAAGTTTTGAAGAAAGATATGGTCTATAAAAAGAGATTAAAATGGGAATTTTAATCAGATTTAAAATAACAAAAATAAATTTAAAATAAAGGAATGGTGATTAATATGGCAAGTAGATTTACAGAACTATTAAATAAAAAAGGAACTCATGCAGTAGGTAACTTAAACTCATGGAACATGGAACAAATTAACCAAGGTGCTATGGTAGCAGACAAGGCAATAGATAACTTTACAATAGTAGAATTAGGATTTAACAAAGATGGAAGAAGAATTTGTAATCAATTAAAGGATGTTGCAAATAAACAATATTTAATAGCTTCAACAGAAAGAAGAGTTGAAACTCCAATGTTTACAGAAAAACTTTGCGACTTCTATAATGGAGAAGGTGAACAAGCTCAAATATTCTTAATACCAGCAGGTAAGAGATTTGATACATCTGCATATTCATTAAACTCAGGAGTTAAGGAAGTAGCAAACGGAATGGTTGCACATTTCGATCCAAAATCAAAGAAATTTATAATTTCAGATTCAACAAAAGCTCATACAGATTATGAAAAAGCATCAACTAAATTCTTAGTAGTTGAGTGTGACAATGCACCTTCAATTGATGGTTATCAAACAGTTAGATTTGAGGTTCAATAGAATTTAAGTAAATAAATAGATAAAATAATATAAATAAAAAAAGGATAGGTGATTAGAATGAACGAATTAAAATTAGTAGAATTAGGAAAAAGAGTTTATAATAACAAAATGATAGAAAAGAAAGATGAAAAGGGCAATTTAGTATATTCAGATGAAAAGGATATAAAAGAATTATGTTCAAAAGTGTTTGGTGATGGCTCATTAGCACCAGATCCAACCTTATTACATAGTTTTAATAATGTATTAGTTGTAACAGCTGATGCAGTAGCACAACCACAGCTACAACAAATGATGTCAATATTAGCAAACTATAAAAAAGCAAATCCCGGGGATTTAATTGTATATGATATACCACAAACCGATAATTTACCAAAGATATTATATTCAGCAGTAGGAAGTACAGCAGACTTAGTAAGATTATCAGGTACAACTAAACAACAACCAGCAATAGCTAGACATTTCTCTTTTGCAGCTTATTACAATCCATTAGACTTTGTAAAAGATTCTGTAAAAGCATTTAATGATGCTGTTAATAAAATAGCACAAGCAAAAATTAAACTATATTTTGAATTAATCATGAATTGTATAGACAAAGCTGTTTCTACAAACTTAATTCCAAAGGGAAACAACCTAATAGGAAACGATTTAAAATTAAATGACTTTAGAAAATTAGAATCAAGATTTATAAGATTAGGTGGAAGACCAGTTTTAGTAGCAGATTCACTTTTAATAGATAAAATAGCTGGACAATTTGTTACTGATGCAACAGATCAAGCATTACTAACAGATGATTTAAAAACTATGTTAAGAGAAGATTTAGTAATTAATAAAGTTTCTAAATCAATAGCTTTTAATATTACAAACCCTTATACTGATGAAAATAACACAAAAACTCAATTCGCAGTTAATGAAGGATTTATATTTGCAGGTGTTTCCGGTAAGAAGCCAATTAGTATAACAGAATTTGGTGGAACTAGACAAACAAAAGCAACAGAAGATGATGCTAAGAGAATTAAGCTACAATTAGACTTTGAAGCTGACGTAACTTTATTAAATGGTAGATTTATGGGTAAAGTTAAAGATGACTCATTAAAATTAGACTAATTTATTAGAGGGTAGATTGTTCTACTCTCTTTTATTATAAAAAACTAAAGGAGATGAAGAAAAAAATGGCAGAAACAATAAAATTAGCAAGATATAGATTATTACCTTATGTGGTAAATTTTGAGAATAAAAGATATGTTTGGAATGGTGCAGTAGGTAATAGAATAGATATTAAGGAAGTACCACAAGAATTATTTGACAATTTAAGTATGAACGGATGTACTATTTCGTCAGGTGAATTAGTTGTAGTAGATGAAGATAAAAAAGATTTAGTAAATGACTTTGTAATGGATGTAGAAGACTTAAAAAATAACGTGCATAAAAGAGAAGAAATAGTAAAAATGTTAGAAATGCCTGTTACAAAAATGAAAAAAGAATTAAGCAAGATAACAAATGAAGAAGAAAAAAGATTCATATTATATGTTGCTAAAGAAATAAAATTAGATTCGTCAATTAAAAGACACGCAATATTAGAATTCATGGGAATTAATAATGTTGCAGCAGATGATGTATTTGAAGAATAAGAAAGGTGGTGGATACTTTGAATACAAGTTATGATGAAATATATAAAAGTTTTATAGTAAATTGCAAAGTAGATCCATCTGATTTACCAACTGAAAATAATAAAATTTATGATGCAATCAATAATGCAGTAATGTATTTTAATAACAGATTGAGAAGAGATTTATCATGTGACGATAAAAAAGAAGAAGTTAATCAACAATTATCACAAGATGATTTGTTAATACTAGCTAACTATATAAAACTAATATTTCTTGAAAATGAAGAAACTGAATTTACTTCTATATATGGTGTATTTGCAAAAGAATTAGGATTTAGAAACTATAAAGACCAAGTAAGTGGCAGAAGAAATATTATTTTAAGGCAAAAACGAAAAATTGAAGAATTAATACTTCATACTATTGACACATGGGAGGTTTAATATGAGAAATTATTCAACATATTATAATAGCCCAAATGGTAAAATTCTACATGATGCTGCTAAAATATTTGACATTCAATTAAGAAGTTTGGAAGGTAGAAATGTATTAATTAATAATAAACCAGTTAGAGCTATTGTCCGTAATCATACAAATGATATGAACGCATTTAAAGAAGAAAGAATTATAGCTGTTAAATCCAATATTTATATTAATCGTGGTGATACTGTAAAATGTGATAATGATATTTATTTAATCATAAGTGATGTAGATAATCATACAATTTATTATAATGCTAAGATGCAAAAAACTACTCAAAATCTTAAATTCATGAGTAAGATAGAACAAGGTAAAGTTTGTGAATACCCTGCGATTATTGATGACCAAAATAAATATACATTAGGAGTTTTGGAAAAGAAAGATTTTACTATTGCAGATGGTCGTTATTCTATTATATTTTCTGCTAATAAAGAAACATTAGCAATTAAAGTAGATGATAGATTTATGTTTAATAATTCTGCATGGAAGGTGACTGATGTGAATATTGTCACACAAAAAGGTTTGGTCAACTTAATGCTCGGTGAAGATCAAAAATATGCGTCTAATGATGATGTCAAAAATGAGATTGCAGATAGATGGAAATATAGAAGAAATGAAGAAATACAACCAACTCAAAAAGATTATGAGTATAAAATAGCCGAGAATATGGGCTTTAATATTCATAGATGGAATACAAATACATTTGAACTAGTTAAAATAATGAGAAATGGCGATACTCCTTGTGATTATGAATATAAGATAGATTACAAAGGATTACCAAAAGATTACATTGGTATACAAGAAGTTGATAATAAATTAAGAATAAGAAACTTGAAGTGTGAATCTGGTCAAATTATAACCGTAACTTTCATAGATAAAGAAAGTAAAAAAGAATTTAGTCAAGATATTAAATTAATTAAATAGGAGGTGATGTTATGGAAATTTTTGACGTATTACTTCAATATAAAGATAAATTAAAAACATTACTCTATAATAATCAAAACCTTCTAAAATATTTATATTATGATGATAACAATACTTTAGATAAGAAAGACGTAGATGACTTAAATTCAACTCCACGTATATTCTTTGAAACTAGAGATATAGATACTATTGAATATGGTGGTTGCTTATTATTTGTTAAATTAAAGATTCGACATAAGTTTGGATATACTCAATTTCTAAAAACCAACATTTTCTTTGATATATTCGTAGATACCACTACAGCATTTAATGATGAAGATAGATGGATTAAGATAGCAAAGGAAATAAATAAAATGCTAAATAACAAACGTTCTATTTGGGTGGGACAGGCTAAATTAGTTGATGCAATACCAATAAGAACTAATGGTGGAAAAATGGAAGGCAGAAGACTGATTTATGAAACTGATAATTTAAGTCCTACTTTTATTGATACAGGTGAAATATAATGGTTAATTTAGAAGTAGTAAGTACAGATTTAGAAATGAGATTAATATCAGGTAAGCCAATACCATTTCAACAATTATATTTACATCAATTAACTGTATCAGAAATAATAGATATGGGGTGGAGTAATTTTGACAAGATATGTATACCTTATATTTTAACTAAGGAATTTATAGGTATTCCAGATGAAGAAAAGTTTGCAAATGTTACTGTTTTTGATTTGTTTTTTCAAGAAGATTTTAAAATGAACGGTGAGTTAGTTTTGGGATTGCTTATTAATGGTCTTAAAATATTTTTTAAAACTAATGAAATTAAGATTGAACCAGACATTGATATGCAGAATTTTCAACTAAATATTAACAATGGAAAAGTTATTATTAATAGAAATAATTTTAGTAAGTTTCAAGATTTAATTATGGAAATATACAAATTAAAATTATTAGAAAAACCTGTTGAGGAAAAGAAAATTCACAATAAATCTTTAGCTGCAAGAATGGAAAAATTAAGAAAAGGAAGAGAACAATCAGCTAAAAGCAAAAGTAATGATGTTTGTATGATATATAATTATGTAACGCTTACGCAAAGTTATATAGATTATGATAAAGTTATGAGATTAACAATTTATCAACTAACTAATACATATATGTCGTTATTTAAGAAGGAAAATTATAGAACAGGAATTCAATTTAGATCAGCAGCAATGTCACAAGGAGCTGAGTTAGAGGAGTTCCCACATTGGATAATTGAAGAATAAAAGCCGAAAGGCTTATTTTTTTATACAAAATTTGAAAGAATGAAGGAGTGATTAATTATGGCAAAATTACATGCTATTAAAGACGCAGCAGATATATTAATAAGGGATGCTGTTACAAAAGAACCATTATGTATGATAGACTACGCTAATACATTTGAGGTTGACTTAAAAGGTGATTTAGTATTCGCAAGAGCAAAAGGTGTTAAGAGAATAGGTTTTAAAAAACCAACAGAAGGACAATTAAAAGTAGGTTCAGAAATAATTGATATGAGAACTATGGCAATGTTCTTAGGTTCTAAGATAGTTGAATCTACAGAAGAAGTTGCTAGAAAAGAAGTACATGAAATTAGTGGTGGTAAAATATTATTAAGTAAAACTCCAGTAGATGGTACTGTTACTGTATTTGCACAAGATGGTGATAGAGAATTATTTGCAGAACAAGTTGAAAATGCAAAAAATAAAATAACTTGCTCAGGAAGTACAATAACCTTTGACCAAACTCAAAATGGAAGAAAAGTAATAGTATTCTATTGGGTATCTGGTACTAAAGTAAGAAAATTTACTGTAAATGCAAGTCAAGAAACAAGAACTTATTTAATAGACGCTTTCTCAACTGTAAAAAGAGATGGTGGTGCTATGGCAATGATACAAATGCACTTCTATAGAGCTATGGCTAAATCAAATTCTAAATATACATTTGATGCTACAAAACCATCTAAGTTCACATTTGATATGACATTAATGGGTGATGCTAATGGAGATATCTTTACATATAAGGAACTTTTAGATGATGAAGAAACTTCAAGAAGTGGTGCTGATGATTTAAATATAACTTTAAAAGATGCACAAAGTAAATAATATTTTAGGGGATTGATTTCCCCTATTTTTTGTTGATTTTTCATGCGTGAAAGATGAGTAAAGAATACTAAATAGATAGTTGAGTGGCTTAGACCACTTGATATTAATGAAAGGAAGTGAGACAGATGATAACAGGAAGTTTAGTTGGACAATTATATTTTAACTCTCCTTTACTAATAGGAAGTTGTAATAGAGTTGAATTAAAAGATTGTATATATGACCAAATTAAAATGGATGAAGCATTAATAAATTGGGCAAAAGACAAACAAGAATGGTCTTACGATACTATTATGTTAGGCGAATTTATTATGGGAAGTTTAGAAGCAGGCAATATACAAAATAAAGGATTAAAAACAGAATTTTTAAAGGTTAAAAAGAGAAGAAAAGACGAGATGATATGGCAAGATATTAAAATATTCCCTTATGAAATGACTAAAGTAAGATATATGCACAAAGATAGATTAGTTGAAAGCTATGAAGAGTATGAATATGCAGTACAACCTATTTCTGAAGGTGGAATACTAGGACAAGAAAATATAGAAGAAATAACAACAGAATTTGAAGGAGTTTGGATATTAGGAGATAAAACAGAATTTAATATTAAATATAATGATGAAATAGACCAAGTTACAACTAACGTAAGTGGTAATGTTGTTCAGACTTTAGGTTCAAAATATCCTTTCATTATTAAAAATGGAGCAATAAGTTATAGAGAATTTACTGTAAAAGGTTTATTGTTAGCTAAAGAAACTGAAGACGCTATGGGCAAAATAAATCATGTAGCAGAAAAGAAATATAGAGAAAAATTAATGGCATTTCTAACAGACGGTAAACC
>JANZXU010154495.1:0-23408 GCA_027576215.1 Amissidens hainesi | reverse complement strand
TTTTGATTTAATACTTATGAGTATTGGAGCTGTAATAGGTACAGGAGTTATGGTTTTAACAGGAGTTATTGCTGCTAAAAATGCTGGTCCTGCTGTATCGCTATCTTTTATCGGTGCAGGAATAAGTTGTATCTTTATAGTTTTATGTTATGCTGAATTTTCTTCTACTATTCCAAGTGCAGGAAGCTCTTATTCTTACGTATATGTCTCACTTGGTGAACTCTGTGCCTATTTAGTTGGTTTGTGCATTGTATTTGGGTACATATTATCTATTTCAACAGTTTCAGCTGGATGGTCTGCTTACTTTGTTGAACTCTTAAGATCTGTGAATATTGATCTTCCAATTGCTCTTACTAAAATTCCTTCTGAAGGTGGGATAATTAACTTGCCTGCTATATTTGTAATATTACTTATTACATTCTTATTATCACAAGGAACTAAAGAAAGTAAAAAAATAAATAACTTAATGGTACTAATTAAACTTGCTGTTATAGTATTGTTTCTTGGTGTAGGAATATTTTTTATACATAGTGAAAATTGGCATCCATTTTCTCCATTTGGTTTAACAGGTATTTTTACTGGTGCATCATCTGTGTTTTTTGCTTTTACAGGTTTTGATACAACTGCTTCTGCTGCTGAAGAAGTTAAGAACCCTCAAAAAAGCTTACCTATAAGTTTAATAACTTCATTAATAATATGCACAGGAATTTATGTAGTCGTATCCTTAGTTTTAACTGGTATTGCATTATATAATAAATTAGATGTAGCTGATGCCTTATCTTATGCATTAATTTTAGTTGGACAAACTAAAGTAGCTGCTTTATTATCTGTTGGTGCTGTTATAGGTATAATGGCAGTAATTTTTGCAGATGCATATGGCTCTTCACGTATCCTTTTAGCATTAGGAAGAGATAAGTTACTTCCAACTCGTTGTTGTAGTATGAATAGTAAAAATGCTCCTGTTTATTCTTTATGGATTATAGGAATTTTATCTGCTATACTTGGTGGATTTGTAAACTTAACACAACTTGCAAATCTTGCAAATATGTGTTTATTATCCGCTTATTTCCTAGTTTGTTTATCATTAATAGTATTTAGAAAACTTCGTCCAGATATTAAGAGAGGTTTTAGAACTCCATTTGTTCCTGCATTACCTATACTTGCAATGATTTGTTGTGGATTTTTAATATTCCACTTACCTAAAATGATATGGCTTTATTTTGGAATATTTATAGCATTAAGTGTTGTATTCTACTTCTTATATTCTTACAAAAATTCATCCATAAATAATTCAATAGATTCTATTGAAAATGAGATTGAAGATGTAATTTAACTATTCTAACATTTTAATTAAAATAAATATAAGTTTAGTAACCTTAATAACATTATTTAATATATATTTTCTAATAATGAAACTACATTTTTTAATTATCATTATTAATAGTTACATTTTAACTATCTTATAATTTTGAATATAAAATGTTTATTAGAATTTATATTTGATAAAATATTATTAATTTAAAAATTAAACAAATAAAAACTCTTAAAAGTTTAAAGCTTTTAAGAGTTTTTTATTGGTAGTTCGTAGGAGATTCGAACTCCTGATTTCACCGTGAGAGGGTAACGTCTTAACCCCTTGACCAACGAACCATATATGTTATTTACACTTATAATTATACTAATTATCTAATAAAAGTAAATTATTATTATATTTTTCAATAATTAAAGTCGAATCTATATCTTCAAGTAATTAAGTAATATGTTTTATATTTAAATTCTACATAAATTTAAAAGTAAAAAGATTGCACTTTTAAATAAACTCTATACTAATTTTAAAGTTTAATTTTAATACAACCCTTCTACCTAATTACTTATTTTTTATAATGGAGCATGACATTTAGAACACGGATTAATACCTCTACTTTTAGCTTCTGATAAACTTATCTGTGTAGCTCTACTAGCATTAGTTTTTCCGCAATGATTTGTTGAGTGATATTTTTTTCCAGTCTCTGTTATCCAAACTTTTGTTAAATTAGACTTATTTTGCTTTATACTTTTATTTTCATTATTATTTGATACTTCTTTCTTGTTTTCTTTATCTAATTCACTATATTCTATTGGTTTTGTATTGAAACTTATATTTTTTCCATTGCATATTGCAATTATAGTTCCAGATTTATCTGTTCTATAGACTTCTGTATTAATTTGCTTTAATTTATCTAAAGTGCTTTTATTCGGAAGTCCATATTTATTATCTTTACCAACACTTATAACGGCATATTTAGGTGTTATAGTTTTTAAAAAGTTTATACAACTTGAAGTCTTTGAACCATGATGTCCAACTTTAAGTAAATCCACGACATTTAGACTTCCAGCCTTAACCATATCCATTTCACTAGTAGCTTCTGCATCACCCGTAAATAGGAAAGTTTTTTCTCCAAACTCTACTTTTAATACTATAGAGTTATCATTTACTTTTTCATATTCTTTTCTCGGTGCTAATATAGTGCATTTTGCTTTTCCTATATTAAATTGCTCACCAACTTTTGCTTTTGTTCTACTTATATTTTTATTTTTTATTATAGTTATTAAATTTTCATAAGTTTTAGTTGAAGCCGTTTTTTCAGGTAAATAAATTTTTCCTACCTTAAAAACATTCATTACATAACTTAATCCACCTATATGGTCTTCATGAGGATGCGTTCCTATTACTACATCTAAATCTTTTATTCCTTGTTTTGATATGTATTCTTTAACTAAGTTTCCATCCTCATTATTTCCACCATCAATTAACATGGAACTATTTCCTTGTTCTAGCAATATAGAATCTGCTTGACCAACATCTATAAAACTAATTTTTAACTCTCCTAAATCATTAGTTTCTTTTACTTCTTTACATTTTGTACTTTCATCTTTTATTCTATCATTATTATCTTTTGAAGCTAAATTAACTTCTTTTGAAGACTTTGTATTATCTGATTTATCACAAGATACTAAAGGCATTATCCCAAAAAATAATAAAAACATTAATATTCCTAATGAACTTATAACTTTTTTATGTTTTTTCATTTTATTCTTTCCTCTCCTTAAGATTTTATTATTAACTTTATATTTATTAAATGAAAAATCAAATTAATCCATTTGAACTAATTTGATTTTCAACTTATAAATCTTATAATTTTTATTATTTTTTATTAAAAATATTTATTATTAAATCTTAAATTTTAGAACAATTTCATTTAACTCCTGTGCAAATCTCTCTTGTTCTTTAGCAGTATTAGCAATTTTTTTAATTGCTTCAGTTGATTCATCAATTTTTTCTTGTATTTGACTTGAATTTTCTGAAGATGTTTGTGCAGTTTTTGCCATATTCTGAACAGCATTATTTACTTCATTTATTGTTGCAAAAATCTCTTCTGTCATTGATGCTAACTCTTGAGACATATTACTTACAAACATACCATCATCTTGATATTGACTTCCAACATTTATAAAGTTTTTAAATTGAAGCTTAACTGTATCATCCATAAATACTAGTAATTCATTACTACTGTTAGATAAATTATTAAAAGCTGATTCTACTTTTTTTATAGTTTCTTTAACGTTTAAAACTTCATTAGATGATTGTTCTGCAAGTTTTCTAACTTCGTCTGCAACTATTGCAAAACCTTTTCCACTTTCTCCTGCTCTTGCTGCTTCTATAGCTGCATTTAAAGCTAAAAGATTTGTTTGTTCAGATATTTCTGCTATAGTTTCTGCCATCATCTTAATGTTATTAACTACTTTTCCTTCTTCTATATCTCTTAAAATATCTTTTTCCATATTTCCATAAAGATTTACTGTCTCATCAAGAACTGTTTGTCCTTCTAATTTTATTTTATTTGCCTTTTCTTTTATTTTAATAGAATTATTATTTCCATCATTGGCTCTCTCAGACAATGCTGACACGCTTTGGTCTACTTCTTCTATAGATGCCATAAGTTCTTCACTTGTAGCTGATGTTTCTTGTATACTTGAGTTTATATCTTTTATAGAATAATTAATTTCTTCAAAACTACTCATCATAGCTTGAGATGTTTTAGATAACTCTTCACTTACTTCTTTCATATTTTGAGATTCGTTTATTAGGTTTTTTATCAAATTTCCAACATTTTCTTGGGCTAAGTTTAAAGCCTTAGCTGTTTCACCAAATTCATTATTATCTTTAAGTACTATTGAAGTTGAAAAATCATAATTTGATAATCTACTTGCTAAGTCTCTTATTTTATTTAAAGGCTCTGTTATTGATTTTATTATCGCATAAGAACCTGTAATAAGTACTAATAAGACTATTGCTGCCATTATTATATTTATAGTTACTGAGCTATTAAAGATTTGTCTATTCTTATTTATTGATTCTGTTGCCCACTGATTATTTAGCTTTACTAAATTTTCCAGTTTAGCCATTGTATCATTTTTAAATTTTGTAACCTTTTCAAACTCTTTAAAAGCCTCTTCTTTTTTACCTTCTAATATCGTTTTTATGTAATCACTTCTATATTTTCTATATACATCTAAACTATCACAAAATTCTTTAAATATTCTTTTGTCTTCTGCTGTATTTATTGAAACTTTATAATCAGATAAATAATTATTATTTTCCTTGCTAAGATTTTTGTCAATCTGTAATAATTCATTTATCTTACCCTCATCTTCAGTATATGCTAATAATTGTGCATTTGAATAAGCATTTAATAAATTTTTATATATATTATTTATTGAAACTATTCCCATTACATTATAATCATACATTTTATTTGTATTTTTATTTATTTTATTTAAATTCAATAAATTTACCCCAATAATCACCATCATTACAATAGTAATAATTAAAAAACTACTTTTTAATTTTGTTGATATTTTTAAATTATTAAAAAATTTCATCTTACTACCTATCTTCCTTTCTAAATAATAATAAATTTATTATTTTTAGCTTAATTTACATATTATTATATTTAATATTATAAATTCATTATCGTTTTACAAAAAAGAAAGCTTTAGTTTTAAAGTAAAATATGATTTTTATATCCATTAACTGCTTTAAAAAAAATAATAAAAATGCTCCCGTTATAACAAACAATTTTATTATTTTAACTGTCTACCATAAGAAGAGCATATCACGATTTGATATAGTCTAAAAATTTTTAATTTAATTAAATAGCTTCTTATTTATTCTTTTTATCAATAAAAGCTAATTTTAAATATTGAAGAACAGTAAATAGCATTGCACCTAATATTAAAAAATAAAATACTAATAGTTTTTTTACATTTAAAGTCGCAACAATAAACATAAAAATTATGTTAAATATAATTGTAACTATTAAAACTATTCTATTATAATTAGTTATTTTATTTCTCTGAGATATAAAATATAATAACGACATTAATGTTAATATAGCTAAAACAGCCATGTAAATTCTTATATGTTCTGTTGTTAATAACCCTTCTGATAACTCTTTATTTTCAGCTATTATATATTTTTTAATTCCTATTTTTTCCCTCGATAATTTTTCTAATATTATTGGACTTAACAAAAAAGTAATTTGTAAAAAATAAATAATACCCAACATAAATTTCTTCATAATGTTTTCCTCTCTCCCTCTACCTTCGCAGTTTATTTATATAAATTCTCTCTAATTAATTACTTATATTAACACACAAAAGTGTAAAATTTATGAAGAAAGTAATTGATTTCATTAAAAAAGATTAGCATAAAATTTATACTAACCTCTTTTGATGTATTTTATTATATTTTAAATTTATCTACTTGGGTTATCATTGTTACAGTTTCTTCTGATAAAAATTGAGCGCTTTTTGCAACCTCTGAACTTGAATTATTAAGTTGTTCTGAGGATGCTGTAATCTCTTCTGAAGATGCTGCTATTTCTTCTGATATTGAAGAGAGTTCTTCTACTGTAACTAGTATTTTTTCTTTACTTGAATTTATTTCTTTAAAAGCAACTGTTATATCATTTATTTTAGGCATTACCTCTTCAACTGAAGTTGATATATCATTAAAAGAATTCATAGATTTTTCAACAGAATCCTTTTGCTTTTCTAATTCTAAACTCATTGAATCAGTTTTACTAACTATATTTTTTGTGCTCTTTAATAATCCAGTGATTATTTTATAAATATTTTGAGAAGAATTTCTGCTTTGCTCTGCAAGTTTTCGTATTTCTTCAGCAACCACTGCAAATCCTTTGCCTGACTCCCCTGCTCTTGCAGCTTCTATTGCAGCATTTAACGCTAAAAGATTTGTTTGTTCTGAAATTTGATTTATTAAATCCGTTATTTCATTAACAGTTTTTATATCTGAATCCATAGAACTCATACTTTTCGTAAAATCTTTAAAGCTCTCATTAAAAGAATTTATAGAATTTATTAGCTCATTCATATCTACTTTACTTATATTAGAATTTTGATTTATTTTTTCAGACATTTCATTTATTTTATTTACATTATTAAAAACATCATTTATCTTTTCATCAAATTCATCCAATTTTTCAACTACACTAGTTAAATCATTCGCTTGTTTATTCGTTCCCTTTGCAACTTCTTCAATAGAATTAGTTATATTATCCGTTAAAGCTGATAACTCTTGTGATATAGCTGCTAAATTTGTAGCATTTTCTTCTACTTCTTTTGCTGACCCTTTTATTGTTCCAACCATTGACCCAATAGAATTTTGAGTTATACTTATTGTTTTAAATATAGAGCCAACTTCATCATCTTCTTTTAAATTCTTTTCATCTATTTTTTGAGTAAAATCTCCTTCTGATATGCTTTCCATATGACTTTTAGCATTTTCTAATCCTTTAGTTATTCTATTTCCAATTAAAATAATTAATCCTACTAAAACTGCTACTATTATTATTAAAATACATACAAATGCTATTTTTAATTCTTTTAGGCTTAATAATACATCTGCTTTTTTTACAGCTATACCTAAAGACCATGCAGTTACAGGAATTGGTGTATATGCAACATACTTTTCTTCCCCACCTATATTGTAATCAGCAATGCCTTCTTTTCCTGCAATCATATTCTTTTGTGCATTAACTAACTTACTGTACTCAGAATTATTAGTATAATCTTTTATAGAATTAACTTTCTCTTTAACAAATTTAGGATCATGATATGCTATATATGTTCCATCTTTATCTAATATATAAGCTCTTCCTGAATTTAAAAACTTTATTGAATTTGCAATTTTACTTAAATCTTCAACCTCTCTAGTTCCTACTAAAACTCCTATTATATTTTTTTTATCATCTAAAATTGGTACTGAGTAAACATTAACCATAGAATTATCTATTCTACTTTTTATCGGATCAGATATATATTGTTGTCCTTTCAAAGCTTCTTTAAAAAACTTTCTATCCGAAACATCTACAACTTGTCCGTCAGAATAAACAGCCTTACCTTCTTTATCTACTAATCCAATCAATTGCCAAATATGCGCATCTGCATATTTTTTTAATATAGCTTCTTTAGTTTGTATTGCTATAGTTGGATTAGATATAATTTCATTTTCTCCTATATAATTTAATTTTTCTAAATTCCCTTTAAGCTGACCATTAACTTTCTCAGCCGCTAATTTGCTCATTGATTTCATTAAATTATAACTATTATTTACTAGAGCCTTTCTTGATTGAAAATATGAAAATAATGCTAATATTATACTACAAATTATTATTGTAGGTAAAATAAATACCAATAGTTTAATCTTTAACTTCTTAAAGTTAAAATTTTTAAAAATCATATTATATCCTTTCTTGAAGTTAAATTAATATTAAATTTAAAATCACAGTTTATTATTAAAATATTTATCGAATATTTTTTATTGAAATATTTATTTTCTGATTAACTTAACATTTTTTTAACTTTTTTAAGAAAATAATATAATAAAATTAAAAAAGCCCTTACTTAATTGTAAGAGCTTTCTTAATTTTAAATTTAACTTCTAAATACAACCTCTTCTTTTGAGAACATATATCTAGCAAATAGAATCGATAATGCCATATATAGTATATGCCATGCAATAACCACAATAATATGATTAAAATTATATATTCCAACTATTGCTTCTTTCATAACCACAATACCATTAACTACTGGTATATTAAAATACATAAATTTTAGATTTTTTCCATCCATTGCAAATGGTATGTAACATAAAAACATTAAAGGTAGTGTAAGTCCTCCAAGATATGAATTTGCTTCTTTCATAGATCTTGCATACATACTTATTGCTATTTCTAAAGCACTTATTGAAACTAATACTAATATGCTAAAGAAAGCTATAATTAGTAAAGTTTTATATGTTATAGCTATATTCATTCCTACTTTTAATACAAAGGTTGCAGAAATACCCATAGCTGCTACGCTTACTGCTAAAGCTACTAATGAAACTACACAAATACTAGCAACTTTTCCCCATAAAATTGCACTTCTATTACAAGAAGTTGAAAGTAGTGGTTCTAGTGTTCCCCTTTCCTTTTCACCTGCACCTAAATCAGCTGCAATAGAGACTGTTGGAGATATTAAAAATATCATAAGTAAACTTGGAAGCATATTTAATAATGCTAGTCCGATTCCATTTTCTTTTTTATTATCAAAGGCTTCTTCAGTAATATTAAATGGTGTTATTAAATTTTTACTTAAGCCTTTACTTTCTATTCTTTTATTTACTATATCTTTATAGTAGCTTTCAAAAATGCTTTTAACTTCACTACACGCTATTTGAGATTTACTAGAAGTATTATCATACACAATTTTTAAATTTGAAATTTTTTCTTCTGATACATCCTTACTAAAATTCTCTGGCACTTTTACTATTAAAGAAATTTTTCCATCTTTAAGTTCTTTATCTAAATCTTTATTTTGAACTACTTTTATATTTTTTTTCTGTTCTAATAAAGATTTGATATTAGAATTCTTTGAATCTACAAGTCCTATATTAATTTGTTTATGTGCATCATCCATTGCACTTTTCATTGAAAAATTCATTATTCCAAATAATATAGGATAGATTATGATTGGAAGGAAAATCGTAAATAATATAGTTTTTTTATCTCTAAAGATATCTTTAAGTTCTTTTCTAAGAATTATAAAAAAATCGCTCATTAATGTCCACCTCCTATAAGATTTACAAAAACATCCTCTAAATCATCATTATTATATTTCTTTTTAAGTTCTTCTATAGTTCCTTCTTCTATAAATTTCCCCTTATTAATTATAACAACTCTATCACAAAGTTTTTCAACTTCTTTCATTGAATGACTAGAAAATAAAATAGTTTTTCCTTCTGATTTACATCTTAAAATAAAATCATGAACCATTCTAACAGCACTAACATCTAATCCTGTGCTTGGCTCATCTAATAACATAACTGAAGGATAATGAATTATAGACCTTGCAATTGATACTTTTTGTTTCATTCCTCTTGAGAATTTTGCAACTCTTTTATCTAAAAAATCCTCCATTGCAAATTCTTTAGCTAATTTTTCTATTCTTTTATTAGCTTCCTTTTCATCAATACCATATAAATTTGCAAAGTACATTATATTTTCTCTAGCTGTTAATCTGTCATATAAACCAACTTCTCCACCAAAAAGAATGCTTATATTTTTTCTTACTTCCATTGAATTACTTACTACATCATACCCATTAATTTTAATAGTTCCAAAAGTAGGTTTTAGCATTGTTGACATCATTCTTAAAGTAGTTGTTTTTCCAGCACCATTTTCTCCTAAAAGCCCTACAATTTCACCACTTTTTAAATTAAAGCTTAAATCATCTACTGCTTTAGATTTTTTAAAAATCTTACTTAAATTTTTAACTTCTATCATGTGGTTTCCATCCTCCTTTGATTTCTTTTTAATCTCTTTATTAACTATATCAGAAAATTTAATAGTTTGAACATATTTTTAACAAAATAATGTTTTTTTGACATAAATTAAACTATTTTGCACTTTATTTAATACATTAATATAAAATTTTAATTTTTTCTAACATTATGATAATTTTATAATTATGATAATTTATTTTAATATTTAATTTAATATAAGTAATTTTCCTGTTTTTTACATGTTATTATAATAAATTTTTCTTTATATTTTTAAAGTTTACTCATTTTTTTGAGATTTTGTAATCAATTTCTTAATGTTATTATTGGATTATAGATTTAATGAATAATTTTAATATTCATAGGGAGGCGTATTTATATGCGTATTGGTATACCTAAAGAAATTAAAAATAATGAAAATCGTGTTGCTATAACACCCGCTGGTGTATCACAATTAGTTAATGACGGAAATGAAGTTTATATTGAAACAAATGCTGGTTTAGGTTCTCATTTTTTTGATGAAGAATATGCAAAAGTAGGAGCTCATATTGTAAACACTGCTGAAGAAGCTTGGTCTATGGACATGGTTATGAAAGTAAAAGAACCCTTACCTGAAGAATATAAATTTTTTAGGGAAAACTTAATATTATTCACTTATCTTCATTTAGCAGCTGCTCCTGAGCTAACTAAAGAATTAATGAAATCTAAGGTTATAGGAATTGCTTACGAAACTGTAGAACTTGAAGACCACTCATTGCCACTTTTAAAACCTATGAGTGAAGTTGCAGGTCGTATGGCTCCTCAAATAGGAATTCAATTTTTACAAAAGCAATACGGAGGAAAAGGTGTACTTTTAAGTGGAGTTCCTGGAGTTAACCGTGGAAAAGTTACTATTATAGGTGGTGGAATTGCTGGTACAAATGCAGCTAAAATAGCAATAGGACTTGGTGCAGATGTAACCATAATTGATATAAATGCTAATAGATTATGTGAATTAGATGATTTGTTTGGAAATAACATACAAACATTGATGTCAAATCCTCATAATATTGCAGATTCAGTTAAAAATTCTGATTTAGTAATTGGTGCTGTTTTAATACCTGGTGCTAAAGCGCCTAAATTAGTTAGTAAAGAAATGGTAAAATCAATGGCTCCTGGTTCTGTTTTAGTTGATGTTGCTATTGACCAAGGTGGTGTTTTTGAAACTACCGATAGAGTTACAACTCACGATAATCCAACTTATGTAAAATATGGTGTTCTTCATTATTCTGTAGCTAATATGCCAGGAGTTGTTTCTCGTACTTCTACAATAGCTTTAACAAATTTAACAGTTCCTTATGCTATGCAAATAGCTAAAAAAGGCTTTAAAGAATCTGTTATAAATAATAAAGCTCTATTAAAAGGAGTTAATACTTTAAATGGGTTATTAACTTATAAAGCAGTTGCAACTTCTCTTGATTTAGAATATAAAAATGTTGAAGAATTATTATAAATAAAATTGCTTTTGTCTTAATATTAGTAGGGGATATTTCATATACTCCCCTACTAAATTTATTTATCATAATAAATTAGTATCAGAAAATATGTTTTCAGTTAAATTTTCTACTGGCACATATGACGTTTTTGTATATAATATGTTGCTAGTTATTTTGTTTTCATAATATGCTCTTTCGCTTATATCTCTTCCATTGTTTTTCAACTCATTTTCTAATACATTGGTATTTTCTTCTTTTAAATTTCTCATAAAATCACTCCTTTTTATAATAAAATCCCCTAAAAATATCCCTTATATTCATTTTTTAAATTTTATTATAAAAAAAGTTTCTTGTGAAAACTTCATATTTTCCTCTTACTTTTGTTTTTAAGTTTATAATTGTCTTTGAGAAAAATTATCATTCTTTATATTCCAATTTTTCATTCTTTTACTACCTTTGTTTACAGACTTTTTATCTTGCCTAAAATTTGTACGATTATCCTCTTTATAATTTGTTTCTTTCACTTGTATATATAAATTTATCAATGTGAATATAAATATTTTATTGTATTCACATAAATCGACTTCACAGCACTCTACTTTTGTCCATATATTGCAAACTTCTATACAATTCTTTATAGGTATAACTACATAAAAAGGTTCAATGAAATTTTTACTTCTAATAGAACAACAATTTTCACTAATTAAATAATGAATTTTAACTAATTTATATCCCTTAACTAAAATATTAATGCCATCACAAGTTCTAATAAATTTACACTTTTTAATCTTTATAGTAACAAAACTTTCTAATATAGAATTTATCTTATCATTTATTTTATTAATAAACTCTTTATCTATTTCGGATATTCGTTTAGTATAAATTTTATTTACATATTTATTTTCCATTAATCTCATAAATACACTCCTTTCTTATATTATTACAATGGTTATAATTTATAATATGATTTTTTATCCATAATGAAACTTTATAATATTATTTTTACAAATATAATAACGTTTTTACAATAATCTTCATATTATAGAATTAAAAGGAGGTGAGTAATTTAGGTGAGTACTAATTATTTCCCAACTTATTTTGATGAAGAAGAAGAATATTATTATTCTAACCGAAATGTAGTTTTTAACGATATTTCTGACATGCATTCAAATAATGCAAATATGAGTAAGCAAAACAATTCTTGTAATTATAGCAATAAGTATTTTCATTGTACTGGTGAATATGATTGTCCATGTCCGAGATGTTGTGATTATAGAAAAAAATATATGAATTCTAGATGTAATGAAAAAACTAAATGTAATACATGTTGTAACTGTAAAGAAGATTGTAATTGTTGTACTAGTTGTCCTGGACCTAGAGGGCCTCAAGGTGATCCTGGTCCTACCGGCCCTAAAGGTGATAGAGGTCCTATAGGGCCTCAAGGTGATACTGGTCCACCTGGTATTCAAGGTCCTAAAGGAGATAAAGGGGATAAAGGCGATAGAGGGGAAACTGGTTCTACAGGTTCTCAAGGTCCTAAAGGGGATCAAGGAGATTCTGGACCTCCAGGACCTACCGGTCCTAAAGGTCCTCAAGGTCCTCAAGGGTCTAAAGGAGATAAAGGAGATCCTGGTAGTGATGGTCCTAGGGGTGATAATGGAGAACCAGGTCCTCAAGGTCCTCAAGGCCCTAAAGGTACTAAAGGCGATACCGGTCCTAGAGGTCCTGAAGGCCCTAAAGGTGACAAAGGGGATTCTGGTGAAACTGGTCCCCAAGGTCCACAAGGTCCTAGAGGTCCCGAAGGTCCTAAAGGTGATAAGGGAGAACCTGGTAATTCTGGCAATGATGGCCCTCAAGGCCCTAAAGGCGATAAAGGTGATCCTGGCGAAACTGGTCCCCAAGGTCCACAAGGCCCTAAAGGTGACAAAGGGGATCCCGGTGAGACTGGTCCTCAAGGCCCTCAAGGTCCTAGAGGTCCTGAAGGTCCTAAAGGTGATAAAGGAGAACCTGGTAATTCTGGCAATGATGGCCCTCAAGGCCCTAAAGGTGACAAAGGGGATCCCGGTGAAACTGGTCCTCAAGGTCCTAAAGGCGATAAAGGGGATCCTGGTCCACAAGGTCCTCCTGGTAGAGATGGTGTTTGCACTGGTGGTTGTTGTCAAATGTGTAATAAAATTTGTGACTCAAGTTTTGAAAATAAAAACACTAACTGTTGGAGTCTAGTTCAAAATGCTTCATTTTTAGATCAAAATAGTTTAGCAAATTTTCAAATTAATGCAGCTGATAATCAATTCAATCCTGTAAATTTTCCGCTTAACACTGATGCGTTTAAATTTTTATCTCATAATGGGGAAAATTCTTTAATGCTTCAACCAGAACTTGATGTAAATCAAAAATCTTATAAGCCAGCTTTTGCTATGCAAGTCGTACAAAATATTAATCCTAATTGCCCTTTAGACTTTCATTTTTGGGGTTCTAGTGTTGACCTTTATAGACTACACACAAAAGGAAATGTTCCTGAAGGTGCTAAATTAAGATCTTACAGCCACTTATCATTAGGTGCTTTTGTATTTGAGGGCGACTTATCAAGCAGGATTGCTAATAATTTCAAAAATTTTGTTAATACTAAACAAAACCTTCCTATCATACCAACCAAAAAATTTATTGAATCTTTTGGTGTAGAACCCTACTTACAAGTTATAATTCGTGAAGCCACAGCAGATGAAATAAAAATAGACTATAAACGAACTCCTGAAAGTTTTACATTAGAAGATTATCGCTTTGAATCTTATAGAACTGTACCTGAATGTAGTAATAAATTGAAAGCTGATACTACTACTGTTACGGTAGTATTTTATGCAGAAGTTACGCAAGATTGTGATTACTCTGGTATATGGGTAATTGATGATGTACTACTAATAAATTAATTTAAATCGTTTAATAACGGAGGATAATAAAATGGAAAATTCAATGATGAATCATTCAAATTTAAGTTGTTTTAATCAAAACAATATCGATGAAAATATGGAATTATGTAATCAAAGTATGTTAAATAACTCTATATTTATTTCTGGATTATGTGACCCATCTACATTTGATTTGATGAACCAAATGTGGAAGCAAGAAACTTTAGATAGTTGTATTTCAATATTAAATACTGAATCAGAAATAAAGCAAATTGATAGTATAAATGTTAAAATTGATATTTTAAATACAAAAGTAATTGAAACCCCAACTTATGCTGATAATATAACAGATAATTATGAAGGGAAAAAAACTACTGGTAGAAAACTTTTAGTTCAAGGTTTATTATGTACAAATATAAACTACGTAGAAAATACTAGCGAACAACCAGTTAACTCATTTATGGGGAATATACCTTTTTCTTCATATATAATCTTACCTAGACAAATTAATACTCAAGATACCTTAAATTTAAAATTTATGATTTCTTCTTGTATAGAAGCTATACATGTAAATAGCATAAAGCATAATAATATTTATTTATCTTCAACATTTACACTTTTAGCTAGCAAAATAGATACTATGTGTGATATTAATTCTTCTTCAGATTGTTATAATTCTAATGAAAATTGTGATAGCCATTCTTGTATGTTATTAGACCACCCTAACATTCTAGGAATTTGTCCTATAGAAAAAATAAGAACTTTATTCACAAACATTCCGAATCCTCAATTGTCTTCAAAGTATTGGAACGAAATTTCAGTCCCAGAAATCTTAACTATATCGGAATCTAAGCCAGATATTGAACAAATTATCTCTGTAGCTATTGATGTTGAAATTTTATGTAAAAAAATTATTAAAACTCCTATTCCTACTAGCATGACTAGCTTTGAAAATAAAAATATAACAGGTAAAAAATTATTGATAGAAGGTTTATTACATCAAAGAATGACTTATATATCTAAAGATTCTTCAAATTCAATATACTCTTGTAGTTTTGATATTCCAATATCAACTTATATAATTATTCCTAATCAAGTATCATTAAATGATAAATTTGATGTAAGCTGTTGTATAGAAGATGTTTATATTTGTATTTTAAATAATCGTCAAATTTTTAAAGGAGTAAATTTATTTTTTAAAGCTACTCCAACTAATTGCATTCTAAACAATATGATGCAATAAATATTTGTATAGAATGTTATTTTATAAAAATTTAAAATCAAACTTCTATGCCTTAATCTAAAATATTAAATTTTTTTAAAAGCTATTAAGAATATTAATTTTAGAAATTATTTTTAAACTTAATAACTTTTATAAAAGGACTATATCAAAACTTTTAATTTTGATATAGTCCTTTTATATTTAAAATTCAACTGTTAACACCTAACTCAGAGTTAATTATTTAACAATGACTTTTAAAAAAATAATTTTTATCTTTTATAACAAATTCTTTTTTTTATTTTTGATATTGCTTTTTCCGTTACGCTCCATCTATATATGTCTAAAACAACTGCTATAACTAATAAATAAATTATGCCTAGTTTTAAATTAGAAGATATTGTTGTTCTAAATAGTATCATTATTGTTAGGACTAAACCAACTAAAATTTCTAAATACATAGCAGTATTTCTTTTGATTAAACCGAATCTTGGCTCTATTTTATATGAATCTTCATTTAATTTAATATATAAATTAGAGAATAAAGGCAATTTAACAACTACTTTGGATTTATTTTCATCTTGAACTTCATATCCATTATTAGCAAGTTGTTCAATAAGTTTATCTTTTTTAATCAACTCAATCAACCCCTTCCTCTTGAATGATATATTAACACAATAATGCATTTTTTTTCAAGCCATTATTTAAATTATTATAAAAAAGTTTAAAATTATCCTTAATTTTTTTAAAAATTATTAATAAAAGAGTTTAAAAATTAATTATAATTCACCTGAAAACATTTTCTGATTATTAAATAAGTTTTTAATTAAGTTACATTTTTAAAATCCAATAAAAATCTATAATATTTTACTGATAATATGATTAAACAACGTTTTTCAAACTATTTTCCAAATAATTATATCCTAAATGATTTTTTATTATGAAATTTCAAATTATATACATTTCAATATTAAGTATATTGAATAGTTTTCCTTCATATTTTTTATTTATTTAATAAATTATTTTTTGAATAGATAATAGTATATGCTCAGCTATTTTTGTCTATATTATTTTTTATCTTTCTAAAATGATAAGAAATATTTAAATATCGTTATGTTTTAGCCATATTTATTTTATAATCCAATTCATATTTAATCATAAACTTGTAAAATATCTATATACTTTCCATCTCTATAATTAAATATTATTATTTTATCAAATATATTTTTTTCTAAGTTTAAATTAAGTTCTTTGATTTTATTTTTGATCATTTCTAGTTGATTAGCACCAGTAAATGAAGATAATTTTATATTTTTATTTTTTATTTTCATAACATTATAATTTATAGATACTAATAACCAATTTTCAAAAAAATCCTTATCATAATTTACTGCTATATTTATTTTTTTATTTATTTTATTTCTTAATATATGAATTTTAGGTTCTAACTTATATTTATAAGATGCTACAATCTTATTTACCTTATATTCTGCTGAAGTTTTTACCGATATTTTTCTAAAATATTTTTTTAAAATATAAAACTTTTTTCTTATTTTTTTAGAATTTGTTACAGTTTTTAACGTGTAATTTTCTTTGTTAGCTTTTAATCCTAAATTCACAAAATAAATAAATTTATCTACTATATTTTCAATATCATCAATGTCATATTTTTTTTCAAATTTATTTACAAAATAAACCTTAATCCTTATTCTTTTATTTATATTTTCTTCTTCAATACTTTCTTCATATTTCTTTAAAACTTTATCTAAAATTCTAATCATTTTACTTTCTGCCGATGCCCTATTTTCATCAAAAAATCTTAATAGCTCAACTCCATAAATATTGTTATTTATTTTAACTTCAAAATCTGGGGACTCTCTCATGTCATTTGTAATTTCAAAATCATTAAAATTATTTTCAAAGAATTTTTTAACTATAAGTTTTTCTTCTTCTTTCTTTTTTTTATCAACATTCATAACCACTCCCCCAAAAATATACTTTTTAAAGAATGAGCATTTTTTATAAATAACTAAAATATTTTCTTATAATAGCCTAAAGTTTTTTGAACTCTTAATTTTATTATTTATTTAATTATATATTTTAAAATCTATAAAAATTCTAAAAAAAATAAAGCTTTTTGAGTTAAGTTTTAAGTTAACTCAAAAAGCTTTATTTTTATTTTTTCTTAACTTGAAAATCTCTAATAGATTTCATACAGCCTGTACATTCTAAATCGCCTAATTTAACTAATTTACGTAATCTATAGTTTATAAAAGTATCTGATATATTTTGTTCTATATTTCTCATAGCATCACCTATAATTCTAGCAGCAAATTTAAACTCATTTCCTATACAATTTAATATCTCTTTATCAAAATAACTCTCTTCAACAGAAATTATACTATCGCCTTTTATTACTCTTAAAAAACTTTTTTGTTTTTTTATTTTGTCCCAAGTTTTTATTAATTCACTTTTCCTATTTGCATTTATATAATGTATATTATCTAAAACTTTTTCAACTTCTTCAGGTCCACATTCTCCTGTAGATTTCACAGTATATTTTTTTTCTCCAATATTTTTTTCTATTACTTTAGAAACTGAAGCTTCATATATTTCATTTTCTTTAAATCTGTTTACTAAATACATTAACGCTATTTGTTCTGATACATTATATCCATGCCATATTATTATTTTTTCATGCTTTAATATATTTAATTCTAACTGGTAAGCTTTTAAAATATCTCTTTCTATTTTCTTTATACTCTCTAAATTTTCAGTTATTCCATATAAAATTTCAAACCATTTAATTCTTTCAAAAAGATTGTTTTCTAAATTTTCTATGCTTCCAGTAGATAAATCTTCTCTAAAATTTCGAACTTCTCCATAATATTTATGCTTTTTATTTTCAGATTTATTTAAACACCACCATAAACTTCCTCTAGCAGCATCTCCTAAAGCTATATGAATATAATTACTCATATTTATTTTTCCTCCAAGTAATCCTATTAATAATTTTTAAAAATTTGAGCATAATTTAATATGCTTTAATTTTTTTAATACCTTAAGTTCTAATTATAAATTGATAGTATATTTAAATACATAATCTTAATTTTATCATGATTTTTGAAATTTTATTTTAATATAATGTTAAAAATTATAATAAAAATTTTTTAAGTATATTTTCTATCTTTATTAGTAATATATCTTAAAAAATCGTTCAATAAATATAATTAATAATTAAACAAAAGATTTTAACTAATTCTTTAATTTTACAAATAACGATTTGCAAATTATAATATTATTAAATAAACTTATATATTTTTAACATTATTATATCTTTTTTCAGTAAATTGCAAGAAATTAAAATTTTCCTACCGAAATTGTTAATAATGTATTATACTTAATATATATATTAATAAATTTTTATCAAACAAAAGGGGGAATAATATTGAGTAAAAAACCAGTAATAGGAATTTCAGGCAGTATGATTATCGATAACGGAGGAAATTTTCCTGGTTACAGACGTTCTTATGTAAATGATGACTATATAAAATCTGTTATCGAGGCTGGTGGAACGCCTTTTATAATTCCTATGAATACAAATGAAGAAAATATAAAAGCTCAACTTGAACTAGTTGACGGATTAATACTTTCAGGTGGTCATGATGTTGATTCATTATTATTTGGAGAAGAACCACATCAAAAATTAGGTGAAACTTTACCTGAAAGAGATGTATTTGATATGAACCTTATAAAATATGCTACAGAATTTAACATTCCTACTTTAGGTATATGTAGAGGTCACCAAATACTTAATGTTGTAAATGGTGGAACATTATATCAAGATTTATCATTAATAAATGGTTGTTACATAAAACATAATCAACAAAAATTACCTTTTCAAGGTACACATACTATTAATGTAGAAAAAAATTGTATACTTAATAACATTTTAGGTGATGAAGCAATAACAAACTCTTTCCACCACATAGCAGTTAATAAAGTAGCTCCTGGATTTAAAGCCGTAGCTTTTGCTAAAGATGGAGTTATAGAAGCTATTGAAAGTTTAGAAGAACCATTTAGACTTGGTGTTCAATGGCATCCTGAAATGATGAGCAAAACTTCAGATAAAATGTTTGATTTATTTAAATACTTTATAAACAAATGTACTATTGAAAAATAAAACGAGGTGAATTTAAAAATGGGCGACAAAAGAAAAATAGGTTTTTGGAGTATAGTACTTCTTGGTATTAACTCAATTATCGGATCTGGAATTTTCCTTTTGCCAAATAAAGCCATGAACTTAATCGGACCTGCAAGTTTATTAGTAATATTATTTGATATGTTACTAGTTGTAACTATAGCATTATGCTTTGCTGAAGCTGGTGGAATGTTTAAGAAAAATGGTGGTCCTTACGTTTACGCTAAGGAAGCATTTGGTGATTTTATTGGTTTTGAAGTTGGTTTCATGAAATGGGCTATTAGTATTATAGCTTGGGCTACTATGGCTGTTGGATTTACAACTGCTTTATCTAAAGTTTGGCCAACTAGCCAAAATCCTATTATAAAAAACTCTCTTATTATAGGTATTTTAGTAGGACTTGGAATAATCAACATTTTAGGTGTTAATATCTCAAAAGTATTAAACAATGTAATTACGGTTGGTAAACTTGTACCATTAGTTATATTCGTTGCGGTAGGTATTTTCCTAATAAAAGGTTCAAACTTCACACCAATGTTCCCAAATGGAGTTTATCAAGGTGGTTCATTTGGTGCTGCTGCATTACTTATATTCTATGCATTTACAGGATTTGAATCTATAGCAGTTGCCGCTGAAGATATGGAGAATCCTGAAAAAAATATTCCTAAGGCAATTATAGTAGTTATGATAATAGTTTCTCTTTTCTACCTATTAATTCAAGCTGTTTCAATAGGTATTTTAGGACCAGAACTTGCAACTTCAACTACTCCAATTGCTACTGCATCAGCTAAGTTCTTAGGTTCAGGCGGTGGAATTTTAGTTACTGCAGGTACATTAATATCAATAGGTGGAATAAATATTGCTGCATCATTTATAACTCCTAGAACAGCAGTTGCATTGGCTGAGGATGGATTATTACCAAAAGTTATGGCTAAATATAATAAAAAAGGTACTCCTTATGTAGCTATAATAGTTACTGTAGCTTTAGCTATACCAGTAGCTTTATCTGGAAGTTTTACACAACTTGCTGCAATAAGTGTTGTTTCAAGATTTGCTCAATATGTTCCAACATGTTTAGCTATATTAGTGCTTAGAAAGAAAAGACCAGATTTAACTTCATCATTTAGAGTTCCATTTGGTCCAGTTATTCCTGCTATAGCCGTTATCGTAAGTATTTGGCTATTAACTCAATCAAGTATGGAAAAAATTCTTTGGGGTCTTGGTGGCTTAATTTTAGGTGTTCCAATTTATCTTGCAATGAAGAAAATTAACACTGAAGATAACACTGAAACTGCTTAAAAATAATTATTACATATAAAGACATTGTTTTTTTTAGGAAAACAATGTCTTTAATTTTATGTTTTAAATAAACCATTAAAGTTTTTATTACATGAATTTAATTATAAAATTAAAAATAATTTATTTAAACTATATTTATTTTTAAATTTTATAATAAATAAATTATTTATTTCACTATGTATAAATTAAATATTCGTTAATTTTAATCAAAAATTTTTATATACATTTAACAAAAATTCATATATATCCCCTTTTATTTAACATTTTCATAATTTTTGTAATTTATCTTATTTTTAACTTAAATCTATCTAAAAAAGTAGTATAATTACTTATAATAATACAACATTGGGGTGATTAAAGTGGAAGACAAAAAGAAAAAAAAGAAAAGGGGGTTTCCTACTGCTTTTACAGTGCTATTTATTGTATTAATTTTAGCCGCAGTATTAACCTACATAATTCCTGCAGGTTCTTATTCTAAATTAAGTTATGAAACTGACAAAAAAGAATTTGTTGTAACTAGTCCAAATGGAGAAACAAAAAACTTACCCGCTACTCAAGATACATTAAATAACTTAGGTGTAAAAACTGATTTATCTAAGTTTACAGATGGTAGTATAAGTAAGCCTGTTGCTATCCCTGGAACTTACGAAAAAGTTAAACAAACTCCTCAAGGCCCCGTACAGGTTATTGAGGCTCCTATAAACGGTATCTATGATACAATTTCCATAATACTATTTGTATTTATTATAGGTGGTATTATTGGAGTATTAAATGCTACTGGAGCTTTTGATGCTGGTATAGCTAGCCTTTCTAAAGCTACAAAAGGAAGAGAATTTTTATTAATTGTTCTTATAACAGTACTTATTTCATTAGGTGGTACAACCTTTGGTTTAGCTGAAGAAACCATAGCTCTCTATCCTATTTTAATTCCTGTATTCTTAGCTGCTGGTTATGATGCAATGGTTTGTATAGCTGCACTTTACATGGGTTCATCTATCGGTACTATGTTTGCAACTGTTAATCCATTTTCATCAGTTATAGCTTCTAATGCTGCTGGAATTAACTTTACAGAAGGTTTAGGAATGAGAACTTTTGGACTTATTATTGCTACTATTATTGCTATTGTATACATAGTTAAGTATGGTAATAAAGTAAAGAAAGATCCATCAAAATCAATTATTTATTCTCAAAAAGAAGAAATAGAAAAAAGATTTGCTTTTGATACAGGAGATAATGTACCTGTATTCACAGTAAGATTAAAATTAATGCTTACAATTTTTGCATTATCATTTGTAGTAATGGTTTATGGTGTTTCAGCTAAACAATGGGGCTTTGCTGAAATGAGTGCCTTATTCTTAGTTGTAGCAATTATAATTGGTTTTATTTCTGGTATGGGCGAAAAGAAATTTGTTGATAAGTTTATAGCTGGTGCTGGCGACTTAATAGGAGTTGCATTTGTTATTGGTGTTGCTAGATCAATAAATTTAGTCCTAGAAAATGGTAGAATTTCAGATACGTTATTACAAGTATGTTCTACTGGTGTTCAAGGAATGGATAAAAATATCTTTATAATCTTAATGCTTTTAATATTTATAGTTTTAGGATTCTTCATTCCATCATCATCTGGTCTTGCCGTATTATCTATTCCAATTATGGCACCACTTGCTGATACTGTTGGACTTCCAAGAGACGTTATAGTTTCTGCATATCAATTTGGACAAGGATTAATTTCATTCATAACTCCTACTGGTCTTATACTTGCAACCTTAGCTATGGTTGATGTAACTTACGATAAATGGTTGAAATTTATAATGCCACTTATGGGAATTATAGGCGCACTTGCCGCTATAATGCTTTTAATTCAAGTTCATATTTAAAAATACTATAAAATTTTAAGGTGATTTCTATTATTTGAAATCACCTTTTTTATGCTTATCTTATCTTTATATCTATAACCATATAATAAATGGCTTAGTAGAAGATTTAAATATTTCTATTATTTTAAAATGGATATTAATTTTATTTTGTATTTTAATTGTTAATACACTTTTAAGCTTTTACGTATACTCTTTTTATTTTAACCCGTTGTGCTAGTTTAAAAACTATTAGAATTTAATGGTAATTAAAAAAAGTAAAAAACAATCTTTTAAGGCACTTTATATTTGAATTTTTAACCAAATACTAGATGTTTTATTTGACCTTCTTTTCTAGTTTCTCCAATTAAAGAATTTAATAAATATGCTAAGTTATGAGCTAAAATCTTCAATGTAATTCTAGTAATTAATCCTAATTTACTTTTAGCTAAAACTCTATTTATATTTAATTGACCTGCTAATTGAGAAAATGATGTTTCTACACGTCTTCTAATTTTTGATAAAGTATTTCTGAGATTTTTACAAAATCCTTTTTTACTATTTTT
>JANZXU010139705.1:0-25057 GCA_027576215.1 Amissidens hainesi | reverse complement strand
TGCGATTAAATCATAACACAGGTTAATCCACTATGGATTTTTTATTTAGTTCAATTTCATTTTACAATTAAGCAAAATAATATTTTCAAAATAATATCTAACCTATTTTTTCATATTAAACTTTACACTATCATTTTAATAACACTTATAATTTTACAATAAAGTACCAAAAAAGTAAACAGTACTATTTAAATCTTAAAAGGTACTATTTAAATCTTAAAAGGTACTATTTAAATCTTAAAAGGTACTATTTAAATCTTAAAAGGTACTATTTAACTATAAAAAACCTAGTTATAATGCCAGTTTGAGCTATGCCTAAATACATTAAATACAGTTAAATACTTTAAATACATATTAAATACTACTACATAGTAAAAATTTAATAGATAAAATAAAATTAATAATGGTTGTAGTTGTTAAATAAAAAATTGAATTAATAAACTTTTTTATAGTAGGATAACTACAACTATTTTATAATATACGATACAATAAATTTAATGAGGAGATTTATGGAGGAAATTTATTATGACATATCAGACGGAGCAGCAATTGGAAGAATTATTAATAGAACAACTAAAGAAGCAAGGTTATGAGAGAGTAACTATAAATGATGAAGAACAACTTAAAGAAAACTTTAGGAAACAATTAAATTTATTTAATAAAGAAAAGTTAAAGGGAATAGAGCTAACTGATAAAGAGTTTAATAGAATACTTATATACTTGGAAGGTAAGAGTGTATTTAAAAGTTCAAAACTATTCAGAGATAAATTTGTATTAGAAAGAGAAGATGGAACAACTGCATACATAGAATTTTTTGACAGTAAAAACTGGCATAACAATTTATTTCAAGTAACTAATCAGGTTACTATGGAAAGTAAGTATGTTAATAGATATGATGTAACTATTCTCATTAATGGACTGCCTATGGTGCAGATAGAGCTTAAGAGAAGAGGTAAAGATTTTAAGGAAGCATTTAATCAGATTGAGCGTTATAGGAGACATTCCTTTAAAGGTTTATATAGATACATTCAAATTTTTATAGTTACTAATGGTGTAGATACTAAGTATTATGCAAATAGTGATAAGGATATAAAATTTGATTTCACTTTTTTCTGGAGCGATGAAAATAATAAAAGAATAACTAACCTTAGTGAGTTTGCAGAGTCTTTCTTAGATAGGTATACCCTTAATAAAATGATAGCTAAATATATGATTATTAATGACACAGATAAAGCCTTAATGGTTATGAGACCATACCAGATATATGCAGTAGAAGCTTTAATGCAAAGAGCTGAAGAAACCAATAATAATGGTTACATCTGGCATACAACGGGTTCAGGTAAAACGCTTACTTCTTTTAAAGCTAGTCAATTGTTAGCTGACCAGGAAAATATAAAAAAAGTATTTTTCTTAATAGATAGAAAGGACCTAGATACCCAAACAGTAGAAGAATTTAATAAGTTTGAAAAAGATTGTGTTGATACTACAGACAATGTTGGAACTTTAATTAAACAAATAGAGGATATAAATACTAGACTTATAGTAACTACTATTCAGAAGTTAGCAAGACTTTTGAAATCAGAGAAATATGCAAAAAGAATGGATAAATATAAGAATGAAAAAGTGGTATTTATTATAGATGAATGTCATCGTTCCCAGTTTGGAGAAATGCATACAGCTATAAATAAACATTTTGTTAATGCACAATATTTCGGTTTTACAGGTACACCAAGACTTCCAGAAAATAAAAGTCAAGATGGAAGAACTACAGCAGATTTATTTGAGAGATGCTTACATCATTACTTGATAAAAGATGCAATAAATGATGGTAATGTACTGGGCTTTTCTGTTGAGTATATCAAGACGTTTGATGGTGAAGTCAATGAGTATGATGATGAAAAGGTACGAGCTATTGATAAAGAAGAAGTATTTATGGATGACCAAAGAATTGATTTGGTAGCAAGACATATAGTAAAAAATCATGATAATAAAACTTCAGGTAGGAAGTTCTGTTCCTTACTTACAGTACAGAGTATACCAATGCTTGTTAAGTATTATGATGCTTTTAAAAAGCTAGACCATAACCTTAAAATAGCAGCAGTATACACATTCCAAGATAATGAAGATTTAGCAGATAAAGAAGAACACTCTAGGGATAGTTTAGAAAGAATAATAGCTGATTATAATGGTATGTTTTCAGAGGAAAAGTTAAATTTTTCTACGGATAATTTTCAAGGGTATTTTAAGGACATATCAACAAAGCTTAAAAAAGCTGAGTTAGATATAGTTATAGTCGTAAATATGCTACTTACTGGCTTCGATAGTAAACCATTAAATACTTTATATGTAGATAAGAATTTAAAGTTTCATGGATTAGTACAAGCTTTCTCAAGAACCAACAGGGTGTTTGATGGAACTAAACAATATGGCAACATTGTGTGTTATAGAAATTTAAAAAAAGATACTGATAAGGCTATCTGTTTATTTTCACAGACTGATACTACTGATGTAGTATTAATGCAAGATTATCAGCACTATATGAATTTGTTTAAGGAGCAATTAGCTAAATTATATGCTATAGCTCCAACAATAGCTTCAATAGATGATATTCAAGATGAAAACATAAAGAAAACTTTTGTGGAAGCATTTAGGGACTTAACAAAGCATTTAACTAGTCTTAAGACCTTTACAGAGTTTGAGTTTGATGAATCAGAACTTGGAATGTCTGAACAACAGTATGAGGATTATAAGAGCAAGTACTTGGGTATTTATGAGAAGGTTAGGGATTCAGAAAAAGTGTCCATACTAGTTGATATTGACTTTGGTATAGAGCTTATGCATACAGATAAAATTAATGTGGCATATATACTAGATTTAATTAGGACTATAGACTTCAATACTAAAGATAAAGTAAAATCAGATGTTGAGAAAATTAAAAATCTTTTAGATAAGGCTGATAATGAAAATTTAAGACTTAAAGCTGATCTTATAAGAGAGTTCCTTGATAAAGTAGTGCCAACAGCTACTAAGGAAGATTCTATGGATGAATTATTTAATAATTTTATAGAAGAAAACAGAGTTAAAGAAATTATAGAATTTTCTAATGAAATTGAAGTTGGTGAGAAAAAAGTTGAAGGATTTATAGACGAGTATGAATATTCAGGAAAAATTAATGGATCAGAAATAAAGGACTCTATAACTGGAGGACTTCTTAAAAAGAAAAGATTATCTGAAAAGATAAAAATGTTCATAGTTAATCATGTTAAGAAATTTACATTTTAGTTTATAGGAGGATACAATGAGTACAGCAGAAATTCAAAAAGAACAGCAAAACAACTTACAAACGAAGCTATGGGATATAGCTAATGATTTAAGAGGTAATATGGATGCAAGTGAATTTAAGAACTATATATTAGGACTTATTTTCTACCGTTATCTTTCAGAAAATGTTGAGAGCAGAGCTAGAAAGCTTTTAGAAGAAGATAATATGAGCTATGAAGAAGCATGGGCTGATGAAGAGTATAGATTAGCGTTACAGGAAGAATTAATTTCAGACATAGGGTATTTCATTGAACCTAAATATTTATTTAATAAACTTTTAACTTCAGTTGAAACTGGTGACTTTGATGTAGAAGTTTTAGAAGAAGCCATAAATAATATTATGGAGTCAACTTTAGGTCAAGAGAGTGAGTCAGAGTTTGACCATTTATTTGACGATATGGATTTAAAATCAACTAAGCTTGGTAAAGATGTTAAAAGTAGAAGTGCTTTAATATCAAAAGTTATGGGAAACATAGCACAAATAGATTTTAAATTTGATGATTCAGAGATTGATATATTAGGTGATGCGTATGAGTACTTAATAGGACAATTTGCTGCAAATGCAGGTAAGAAGGCTGGAGAGTTCTATACACCGCAACAGGTATCTAAAATTCTAGCTAAAATAGTTACTATAGGTAAAACAGATTTAAAAAATGTATATGACCCAACATGCGGTTCAGGATCACTTTTATTAAGAGTTGCAAGAGAGGCTAATGTAAGAATGTTCTATGGCCAAGAGAAAGTTGCAACGACTTATAACCTTGCTAGAATGAATATGTTATTACATGGAGTTAGTTATAAAGATTTTGATATAAGAAATGATGATACACTAGAAAATCCACATCATAGTGATTTTAGATTTGAAGCCATTGTAGCTAATCCTCCATATTCAGCAAACTGGAGTGCAGATGCTAAATTTTTAGATGATGAAAGATTTAGTGCATATGGAAAATTAGCTCCTAAATCAAAAGCAGATTTTGCATTTATTCAGCATATGGTATCTCATTTAGATAATAATGGAACTATGGCAGTAGTATTACCGCATGGAGTACTGTTTAGAGGTGCAGCAGAAGGAGTAATAAGAAAGTACCTAATAGAGCAAAGAAATGTCTTAGACGCTGTTATAGGGCTTCCAGCTAATATATTCTTTGGAACATCAATACCTACTGTTATTTTAGTGTTTAAAAAGAATAGAAAAAATGTAGAAAATATTTTATTCATAGACGCATCTAATGAATTTGAAAAAGGTAAAAATCAGAATGTGTTAAGAAATATTGATGTAGATAAAATAGTGGAAACTTATAAAAATAGAGAAATCATTGATAAATATTCATATGTAGCTAATATGGATGAAATAAAGGAGAATGACTATAACTTAAACATTCCAAGATACGTGGATACATTTGAAGAGGAAGAAGAAATAGATATAGTTTCAGTTCAAAATAGTATTAAAGCTAGGGATGAAAAAATGGCTGATTTATATAAACAATTAGAGCAAGACCTTAAAGAGCTTGGTCTTTAGGAGGTGCAGACAATGAGTAGAGCTGTACCTAAGTTAAGATTTAAAGACTTTGAAGAAAATTGGGAAGAATATAAAATTGGAAAAACACTTAAAATAAAGCATGGAAAAGATCAAAAATCTATAATAGATATTAATGGGATATATCCTATATTAGGGACTGGTGGAGAGATAGGGAGAACTAATACACCATTATATGCTAATGAATCTGTTTTAATAGGGAGAAAAGGAACTATTGACAAACCTATGTATATGAATTCACCGTTTTGGACTGTTGATACTTTATTTTATTCAGAAATAAATAACAAGTTCAATGCTAAATTTTTATTTTATAGTTTTCAACGAATAAATTGGAAAAAGTATTGTGAAGCATCGGGTGTACCAAGTTTAAGTGCTTCAACCATAGAAAATATAAACTACAAAATCCCTTCACTACCAGAGCAGGAGAAGATAGCAAACTTCTTAACTAAAGTAGATAGTTTAATAGAAGAGCAAACAGGTAAAGTAACTGATTTAGAAAAATATAAAAAGGGTATGATGCAGAAGATATTTTCACAGCAGATTAGATTTAAAGATGAAAATGGGTGTGAGTATCCACAGTGGGAGGAGAAAAAACTTGGAGATATAGGATTTTTTAAAACTAGTAGTATAGATAAATTAATAAATGAAGATCAAAAGTTAGTTAAACTAGTTAATTATATGGATGTATATAAACATATAGATTTAAATAATAATACAGATTTAAATATAGTTTCAGCTAAAGAAAATCAAATAAATGATAATAATTTAATTAAAGGAGATATACTTTTTACACCTTCATCAGAAACTCCAGAAGATATAGGACATTCTAGTGTTATATTTGATAGTTTAATAAATACAGTTTATAGTTATCATCTTATTAGATTTAGACCAAACATAAAAATAGACATAGTATATTCTAATTATTTTTGCAATGTAGATAAGGTTAGAAATCAAATAGTTAAATTTGCTACAGGTTCAACTAGATTTACAGTTTCATTAAAATCATTTGACAAAATAGCTATAGAATTACCATGTTTAGAAGAGCAAACTAAAATCGGCAATTTCTTATCTAATATAGATTCAATCATAGAAGAAGAAAAGGGTAAGCTAGAAGATTTGAGAATTTGGAAAAAGGGACTATTACAGCAGATGTTTGTATAAACAGGAGAGTCAGTCTATTAATTTAGGCTGACTTTTTGTATTAAGAAAATGATTATAGATGGGAGGACAAGATACGTGTTTCTGCAAAATTGCACCAAAGTTTGCAGAAAGTTAGTAAAATAAAGGTTTTAGAGATTAATACTCTAGAATCTTTATTTTTGATTCTCTTAAACAATATTTAGTTGTAATTGTGCTCTGGACCCCATAAATTGTTTATATATTTTCAATTAAAAGATTTTAAAATATATGGTATAATAAGGAAGTTGTATTTTAAAAGAATTTGATAAATATGGTATAATAAGGAGTTGTATTTTGAATGGAATATGTTTTGGGTTGGGTTGAAAAGGATAAAAATATTAAAGATATAGTGAATGAAGAAATGAAAGTACATATAAAGTGGAGCAAAAAACCTGATGAAGACTACTTAAATCTATCTAGGCAGTATATGAATGCAAGTTGTATTACATTAGAAGATATTATAAAAAATTCACACAATAATAATAAGTGTGATATGTGGTTTTTGCCTAGTATTTATATGATGAGACAGGCTATAGAATTATTACTTAAGGCAGGATTCGCTGTTAAGGGATCTACTAAGAGTGAGTTACAAGCAATCTTTGTTGCTAATAAACATAACCTAAAGGCGTTGTATAACTCCTTCAAAGATAGATATGATATTGGAAATCTAAATGAAGTTGAACAAATGTGGTTAGAAAAATATTTAGATAGTATAGAGGTCGTAGATTCCAGTTCGGATCTTTTTAGATACCCATTTAAAGATGATTTTATGCAACAATATGGTAATCAATCATTAGATATTTGTCATATGGGTAATAAACTTTTATATTGTTATAGCATCTTAAATAAAATGATATTTGGGGAATGGTTTGATGGAGAAAAATTAGATATTAAAGAAGAGCCACAGTTTATACATCTGGCAATGACAGGAATGAATAATTGTTATTTATGGGATTCCCCATGGGACGATGGATTTCATAAACAGGTAACAGGATATAGCGAAGTTGCAACATTTTTATTCAAAAAGTTTAAAGAATCAAAAAATCAAGTGTTGTTTTATCCGATAGTTTTTTTAATGAGAAATGCTATTGAAATAGGATTAAAAAGACTTCTTCACATACAGATGGAACAAGGTGTCGATGAATATATTATCCGAAGAAAAAGGAATTCACATTGGTTATATAAAGACTTATGGAATTCAATTAAACCAATGTTAGTTTATTATTCGAAAAAAGACAATCAGAATGAAGAAACACTAGATTTAGCAGAGAGGTATATAAAGACTTTGAATAGACTAGATAAAAACGGTGATATGTTTAGGTATCCGTGTTCATTTAGTAATGAATATAAGTTTAACGATGAAAAAATTGATGTAGAGAATTTCTATAATTATTTATTAGGACTTTTCAATTTTATTGATGGTTGTGATGGATGGTTAGATAATATCAAAGACTATGAAATACAAAGTGTAAGTTATATTGAATAATAAGGAAATCGTAATATAGAGAATTTTTAATAATAAATATAACTTATTTTTAATATTATTTACCTGAATTAAAACTTACTAGTTTATAGCTGGTCTTTATTCCGTTGCCTGTAGAGTCAAATATTATAGTTCCACGTTTAACTGTTCTGTGAACTGCAATGCCCTTAGATTGAAGCTTGGACATTATTTCAGTTGTACTAGATTTAAAGTAAACTTTAATGGGAATTTAGGGAAGAGTACAGATTAGTCTTTATAATAAAGTTTAAAATATAATTTATTATATTAAAAATTGAGTTAAGGAGGGGATTAGAAGAAATGAGTAAAAGAGGAAAGAGTTTAAAGATATTTTTAATGGATGGAGTCGCTACTGGAAGATGGATATGTGAATTATCAAACTGGACTGGTAAAGCGTATAAAATTCCACGCACAAGTTATAAAGAATGTTTAAATCGTGATGAACTAAGAAGTCCAGCAGTATATTTCCTTTTTGGATATGATGATGAAAATGGAAAACCTTTGGTATATGTTGGAGAGACAGAGGATGCAATAAATCGTTTAGGTGATCATATTAGGAATGAACAGAAAAATTATTGGGTTGAAGCTATAGTTTTTATTAGTAAGGATGATCATTTAAATAAAGCTCATATAAAATATTTAGAGAGTCGTTTTTATCAAATCGGTAAAGACATTGATAGGTATGAAATAATGAATTCAACTCCACCAAAGAAATCATCTGTTTCAGAAGCAGAAGAGTGTGAAATGGAAGAGTTTATTGATAATGCTAAGTTGATTGTATCAGCATTAGGACATAAAGTATTTGAGCCTTTAATATCAGCAGAGACGATAGTTCAAGAACAACATACTAAATCAGATAGTGAATATTTATACATAAAAAATAATAAAGGATTATCTGCAACAGCTATTGTTGCTCCAGATGGGTTTATTGTACTAAAAGGTTCTAAAATTAACGAATCTTTTACTGAAAAATCATTAGCTGCCAATATTATTAAGTTGAGAAAGCAATACTTATCAGACGGAACAGTAGTTGATAAATGTTTTACAAAAGATACGTTATTTTCAAGTCCGTCAGCAGCATCAGATTTTATATTTGGATATGGAACTAGTGGTCCTCAACAATGGAAAAATAGTGAAGGAAAAACACTAAAATCAATAAATGAAGAATAGTCTTATTAAAAGCCAACATATTTGTTTATAAATATGTTGGTTTCTAGCATTATAAATACTTATCTAGTTTCTCTATTATTTTTATATAACTTCATCACATAAGAATTTTTCTACAAAGTTGTCATACCAGGAGCTACATTCTTGTTTTATAGCCTTATCTATTAGCATCTGCATCTCTTCTTGAACTAGTTTATTATAGGTTTTAAGATCATATTCTTTTAGCATGTCCCAGTCACTTTCATAAAAATTCATCTCTTCTTTTGATTCTGACCAAGCAATCATTTTTCCGTAGTCGCAGTAATCTTCAATATGCCATAATTGGAATTTATAGCCTTCTATATATTCAAATTTTTGTAAGCTTGTACAACTATATACTAGCTCATAGGCATTATTAAGAATTTTTTTGTTATCTGATTTTATACAACCTGTAGCAGTTATATATACATATAACTTTTCCTTTAAGTTTTGTTCTTTTATATTTTTAGTAATATAGCTTTTTATAAGTTTATTTATAGTTTCATAGTTATCTCCTACTAATTCTATGCAATTCTCACTATTCATAATCTTTACCCCTCCATTTAATATTGTATTATTAATAGAGTAACATAAATTTTTCTGCAGAACAAGTGTTTGCATGTATTTATATGTAATAGTATACAATTTATTAATATTTAGTATATGATTTATTGATATTGATATATAATCTATATAATATATTAGTATTATATATTACTATAATATATTTATGTTAAATATGATTATTTGATATAAATATGTGATATTATTTAAATTATAAATACTTATATAAATTTAATATAATATGTTATATAATTATATATAAGTATATGGGGGTGATTATATGGCTATAGTAATATCTTTATGTAATATTAAAGGTGGAGTTGGTAAAAGTACATGTACTATTAATATAGCTGGTGCTATTGCGGATCAAGGTAGAAATGTATTAATAATAGATAATGATCCACAGTCAAATATAAGTCAAATATTAAATGTTAATAGTGAATACACATTATATGATTTATATGATAATAATAAAGTTAATTTAAGTGATTGTATTACTAAATATAGTGCTAGAATAGATGTAGTAACTAATGAAATACAGTCTGCTATATTAGAGAAAACATTACATCAACAATTACATGGTGAGACAGTATTGAAAAATAAGATGGTTACACGATATACTGATATATATGATTACATTCTAATAGATAATTCACCATTTTTAGGTATGTTGACAACTAATGCACTAGCTATTAGCGATTACTATATCGAAGTAATAGATAATTCAACATCAGCTCTTCAGGGGTTAAATATGGTTCAGATGTTGGTTGATGATATTATAGATAATGCTTATAATAGAGACCTTAAATTACTAGGTATACTTAGGAGTAGATTTGAAAAAAGGAGCATTTTTAGCAGAGAGTTTTCTACAGTAGTAGAGGAAGCTTTTCAGGATAAATTATTTAAAACAGTAATACCAGATAGTGTACGTTATAAAGAAGCTTGTGCTAAACATTTAACCATACAAGATCATAATAAAAGATATGCTAAACCTTTCAAAGATTTGTACTATGAAATATTAGATATAATAAAATAATATGCATTAGGAGGAGATATTATGAGTGCTAAATTTACAGGAGATATAAAAGATAGTTTACCTAAAGAAACTAAAACTAAAAAAGCAATAAAGGAGAAGGAAATGACTAATAATACTTTTGTTATTAAGAAGAAGAAAGATGATAAAATTAATAAGAAATCTTTCCAAACAATTATGGAAGCTACTCTTTTAAAAGAGTTAGATAATGTGGCTAAAAAGAGTGGATATAGCAGAAACGAGATGGTTAATATGATGGTAGAACATTGTGTTAAAAATTTTGAAATAGAAGAATAATTTTAGTGGTTTAATTAATACTATAATCATACAGCTTTTATTTTATTCATTTTCATATTAATTATAAATTAGATAGGAAATTCTATATCATTATTTATTGTATGGAATTATTTACTTATATATTGTCCATAATTTAAAGGAATAAAAATAATTTCTTGGAGGTATTGGTATATGAGTCATAGAGAACATCTAGAAAAATTGATACAAGAGTATGGTAAAAGTATGTATAAAGCGGGTTTTAGAGATGGATTTGTACATGATGATGGTGTTGAATTAAGTAACAGTGAAAATAAGCCAGGCAATTTGTTTAATAAAATTTCAAATTTAATAGATGCAATGTAAATAACTAATAGGAGTTTCTACAGTAGGAGGAACTCCTATTTTTTATGTGAAAGTAGCCAGGTGTAAAAGTTTGAAATAAATAGAAATTAATGTTTATTTTGTGTGGCTACTATGTTAATATATAAATATCATTTTAAGAAAGAGGTGATTAAATGGAAGATAAAAAGCACTCTAAATCTTATAGAGAGCAATATAGAACTAAGAAAGCTACATTAAGGGTTAGCTTAACAGTAGATGAAAAAGAAGATATTCTAAAATTAATAGAAGAACGTAATGTTACAATACAAGCTTTTCTGGAAAATCTTATAAAAAGAGAATTGGAAGGTATTGAATGTCCTGCTTTAGGAAAGATAAGGGAGGATATATGAAAAAGAAATTTAAATTCTTAGTAACTAAAAATATTACATTAGATAAAAAACCTTCTAAAAAAGATAGAGCTATAATTAATGAAATATGGAGTGACTTTATAGAAGTAGAAGGAGATCTTCAGTGTTTCTTAACCTATGCTATTAATGGACATACCTTTAAGGCAGACTTATGTGATAGAAATGGTTCTAACTATACAGGAACTCATTGCTTTATAGTTGATATTGATAATACATGTGCTTATAAAGAATATAATGCTACTTTAAACAAGAATATTAATAAAACTAGAGTAAAGACATTAGAAGAAGGATATCTAACTCCTACTGGAGCTACAAAGCTTTTAAATAGCATAGGGAATTTTACGCATGGTATTTATAATACTTTTTCTAATAGTAATGATTGGAATAGGTTCAGAATAATAGTAGTTTTGGATGAACCAATATTTGATAAAGATAAAAGAGATTTATTATATAAAGCTTTTAGTTCAATCTTTAATGATGATAGCTCCAGTAGTAATTATAATAAACTATTTTATGGCACTAGAGACACTAATTTTCATTTAATAGAAAATGAAAATTATCTAAAAGAAGAAGATTTAGCACCATTTATACAAAATAGCACTAGTAAAAGTGCTTCTAAAGCTAGTATTAATGCCCCTTTGCAGGAGATTAATACAAACTACCCACCAATATTATCTCCTATATATAAGAGTTTTATATTGGTGGGTAGAAACAACAATACGCACTACAAGCTAGATGTATCAACGCTTGAAGCTATATTTAGTAATAGTGATTTTGTAAAAGTCTATGGTAATAGAACTTTTGCAACTCCTAATGAAAGAAGGCTGTACTTACTTAATCTGAATTTACGAGATTTATTAGGACTTCCTCCTAATGGAACTTTTAAATGTATATTTCATGAAGACAATAATCCATCAGCTTCTATAAATTATTATGAAGGAGCTTATTATTATAAATGTTTCTCTAGTAATTGTAATCTAAACGCTGAAGAAGTTAAGTCATTAGATATTTTTAATATAGTTTCCTATGTATTAAGTGGAGAAGCTGATACCTATAAGTTTACCGAAGCAATGGGATGGCTAACTAGTAAACTAAATCTATCCATTAAAGATGCGGAAAAATATATGGTACAGCAGTCTTTAATAAAAGAAATAAGATGCTTTGCTTTAGAATATGATAAATTTAAATATGATTACCCTATATTCACCACCAGGATGAGGTATAGTCAGCGGTTGTTACGAGATTTATTAGATATAGCAGATGTTACTTTAGAGAAATCTAGCACCATAAATAATGAAATAGTATTTTCTACCTCTATAAAATACCTTGAAAAAATAACTAATAAAGAGAGAGGAAGCATCCTTAAAAAAATAGATGACTTGATATTTATGGGAATAGTGGTCAAGTTGTCAGATGAAGATGTAAAAATATTAGATCCATATGCCTATAAACAAGCTATAGAATATGCTAAAAAACAAGGACAAAAGCAAACTATTAACTTCTATAAGATAAATAGAGTAGATATAAATTTAATACAAGCTATTGAAGAAAGGTTTAAAAAGTTAAAGCAAATGGGTGCAACCAAGAAAGGTGCTTCTTCTAGACAGTATAAAGCATTTGGAATAGATACACGCCCTAAAGCATCTAAGGAAGATAAGAAAACTTATGAAGCAAGAACTATATTGTATAAGTGGGCACAAAGAACTTTAGATAGAAAAGGCATTATAGTTAAGGAGGATTTAATTGGTTATGCTAAAAAGCATTATTTAGGAGAGAAGTTTACAGCTACTTTTATTGTAGAAATTTGCAAACAGTTCAACTTAGAGCGTTGTATTATAACCAATGCACTAATATTAAAACATAATCTAGCTAAAAGCAAACATAAGAAGGTCGGATTTATACAAAAAAATATACTTAGATAAATATTATTAAAATAAAATCATCTAAGCATACAGTTTAAATTAATCATATAAAGAAATTGTAGTTGTTAGTGTTCCCGCACTAGCAACTTTTCCTTTTTAAGATAACTCTTGTGTTCAAGAGTAAGAGACTTTATTAATCTCTTCTTAAGTATTATAGCATATGTAATCCTTGTTTAAAATATATAAAATCCTCTTTTAAAAGATATGGCAATAATATATATGTAGGGGTAAAAAGCCCTTAACTATATTATAAGAGGTGATTTTAAATGGTAAATAATAATATCTTACTATATATAAATTATAGCAGAGCTTTAAGAGAGTTAGATTTAGTTGTATCTAAAAATACAGAAGCAATAGAATTTTATAGCAAGGATATACATGAAACGGAAATTGCATGGAAAGATTTTTCAGGTGAGAACGGAATATTGGGAGAATATAATGCAGTAGATAATACAATTTATATATCTACAATCTTTAAAGATTCTTTAAAGCAACAACAGTATGACTTAGACTTAATAGCAGAAATAAAGCATTATATAGTACAAGCATATTTAGACAGAGAATTACAACTAGAATACCATATGAATTGTGATGGAAGTTTTGCTTGTATGGCTTTAATAACATGGCTGAATAATAATAGACCTTTAGGAACTAAAAAGATTTTAGTAAATCCTATATTTACTAGTCTTTATGAGTTTTATTTAGATGATATATTTACTAGACATTTAAATATTAATAATTTTGAAACATGGGGAGAAATAGTAGAGTTTATACAAGATAAAAGCTATGAAATAGACAGACAGATATTAAAGCTACAATGTGAGTTTGAAAGCAAAGCTAATGAAGGACAAGTTTATTTCTTTAACTTTAATTATAGAGATATACAAGAAACAGAGATTGTAGTAAAAACATTAGATGTTGATACGGAATATGGTCCTATTACTTGCTATGAAATTACAGTAGATATATCTATGTACTTTGAATATAACCATATAAGAGAAGAAATATCAAGATTAATAGTTTAGAGGTTTCCCCTTGCTCCCGCAAGGGGAAACTTTAGTTAGCTAAATATCCAATATTGTTTAAAATGTTAATAATAGTTATGAGAGGTAAAAATACCTTGTTAATTAATTCATCTAAGGGGGACTAGATTATGAATAGTCTTAAAATATTTAAAAATAACTTATATCGGGTTAGAATAAAAACTAAAGGTACAGAAGTTTTATTTAATGTAGAAGATATAGCTAGAGCACTAGGATTTACAGAAATTAAAGGTGATAAGCATTATGTAATGTATAGAAGAGTAGGAAAATACCTTTCGGCACAAGTGTCGAAAGATGATTATATACCCGAAAGTAAAGTTTACTTATTAATGTTTAAAGCAAATAATCAGCTAGCAGTGCAATTCCAAACTTGGTTGGCAGAAGAAGTATTACCTAGTATAAATAAATATGGAGCGTATATTAGTGAAACTGCTACTAAAGAAGATGTAGATAATCTAGAGCGGTTTTCAAAGTTAAGAGTTAGAAGGACATTCTCTAAGTTAGCTAAAGGAGAGCTAGAGAATACATTTATGGACTATATGAATTTTACAGAAACGTTAAGTGCACAAGATAGAATTGTTTCTTATAAAAATGCTATAAAAGGATTAGAGAAATTTAAGGAAAATTATAAAGCTGATATAATGTATGTGGCTCTAGCAATAGATAAGATAAATAAAATATCTTATCTTAAAAATAAAACTGATAACAGGGTTAATGGTGCACTTAAAGGACGCTTAAAAAAGAAGGTAGATAAATTACAAAAGGAAAGAGACTACTATGAAAATGCATATATTCAGGAAGCTAGATTTTTAGGTGATTTATTGTATGAACTTTAAAATCAATAGTTAGTATAAGTATTGATAATGCCACCCTAATAAATCCCTCCGCAATGCGGAGGGATTTAAGTTTTAATGGTTACTAGTTTATTATAGGGGTGGGCCATGAAACGCTAATCAACATTTACTAAATAAGAGCTAACCCCTTCACAAAATTATATACCATTTTTTCTCTATATAAGTTTTTTGTACTAATTAGTCTAATGAATGTCGCAAATTTCAAAAGTTGCTACTATATTTATATTACCATATACCAGATAAATTTTAGCTCATGTAACAGGCTATAAGCTAGAAAGAACGTACAACTAACAAGTTATTATAGATAAATTTATAAATGATTAGTGGGAGATCCAGTACCTTCTTCAGTAAAGACATAAATAAATTAATAATACTAACAAAGTTTAATAGAATATGCTTTTACATTCGTTTAAAAAGCTAATAATACTACTTAAAAAAGAGAACTAGTAATTTCTTTATATTCTTCTGAACTAATAGAAGAAGATTCTTTAAGGTTTTCTAAAAATGCTTCTAAAACAGAAAGAGAACATCCATTACGACACCATTGAGCAAAACTTTCACAATTATTTACAAATAGGTTGTAGACTGATTCATTTAATCTTGACTCTGCCCTTTCAACAATTTCCTTATTACTGTAAAGTTTAGGACTTTCAAATTCACAAACTCTATATACTTGTTTACCATTTGCAAAATTTCCAAAAGATTTATTGTGACGCACACCATTTCCTTTTTTGATTGTTCAATTACTCCATCACCAATATAAATTGCATGATGTGTATATCCCAAATATTGAACTAATATATGATCACCTAAATTCAAATTGTATTCTGATACTTCTTCATACTTATTAGATTTTATCTTTCTATTTACATTCCGCATAGTGTCTTTAGCATTATTTAAAATTATTTTAAGTTTATATCTAAATGTATTAAAAGAATAATCTTCATCATAAGCTAATTCGAAAATTTTTACATTACGTTCTATTAACTTTTCTTTCTTTTCCTCAAGAGTGCCTAAACATCTATACGTTTTAACATCTTTAAATTTGGGTGGTGGCGCTATACAATACTTAACTTCACAACCTAAAATTCTATCCTTATCAGTATTAACGCTTTGAGTTAAAATAACTTCATAATAAGTGCTAAGATATTCAAATATATCTCCTACATTTAATTCATTAACATGCTGCATTAAAGTTTTTTCAAAATCTATTTTAACTTTTTTATCATAATCTTTTTCCCACTTTTCCATATCTCTTTCCCACTTAGGTTTTCTTTCAATACCTAATTTTTCAGCAATATAATCAACCTTATCATCAATTGCATCTGATATATTTTCAACTATAGGACTTTTTTCATACTTATAATCATCGTCTTGACTTAAATCATAATCATAATTATTCGGACTTTTAGGTATTATAATATTTAAAAATTTTTTTATCATGCTAAACACTTCCTAAATTAATATTTATTACCATGTTATACCCAAGTAGAATAATATTCAAGTTTACTAAATGTATATTTTATGTACATTTACGTAACTAGGTGCATAGTATATACCATTACAAATAAGGTGGAGTAATAAGTATGAGTAATAGAATAACCAGTAGGGATGTGGAGATAGTACGTCACGTGGAGAAGTATGGTTTCATCACAATTAAACAAGCAAGTAGGATTTGGTTTAGGACTAAAAAGGACTCCTATAACCTAGCACAACGCAGACTATCAGCTTGTGTAAAGTGTGAGCAGTTAAAAGTTAACATACAAAGATTTAAGCAAGATGACTGTAATATATACTATCTAAAAGAAGAGTACAGCAGAGTTTCCAGACACACAATGAAGATAATGGATGTGTTCATAGAGTTTCAGTTAATGGGAGCTAAAGTCCGTTATTTTAAGAGAGAGGAAAACTGGTTAGAAGGGCGTTATAGATCAGATGCTTTTGCAATCATTAATATGGAAGGTTATATATTTCCTATATTTATAGAAGTATTAGATGGTTGTATAAAAACTAAAAAATATGAAAAGGAAGTTGAGTACTTAGTTCATAAGTATACAAATATAATAGATTCTTTAGAACCAGTAGCAAAGGTAAATGAATTTCTGGAGAAACAGCTATTCAAGAAAGAACATAGATATGAGTTTGAAGTTTTAATAGTAGATGAAAATAATTCTGATGAGGTAAAATCAGTATGGCAACATGAAAATATTCAGTTTCGTCATGTGAACTTTGATTTATTCGGAATAGCTAAGGTGCTAATATAGTATACTGTAGCATACTATATTATAAAGACTTATTTATTAGTATCTTATAGTATGCTTAAATAAGCTAATATACTGAATTATAAGATATAATACTATACATTAATAAAGTCTAATATTTCTGTGTTAAATAAATTTTTAAATTAAAAGCTATAGGTAGAGTTGTTCTTATTCAACACCTATAGCTATTTTTACATTATAAATTTATAGTATATACGATAAATGATACGTGCATAAAATAGAGTTTATTAGGTGGCTTGAGAGCAAGTTTGGGCTTGGACAATAATATATGTTAGCAAGCGTAGGGAGCGTTACTTATATACCAGCGTAGCGTTTTTATAGGGCGGGAAATCCTCCCTATAAAAGTATATATATAACAAGGACTAATACCTTATTTATTTAAATTTTAATAGGTTCTTTTTCACAATTTTTTTTAACCTCTAAATCTTTATCATCTTTAAACTTTAATTTTAAATCAAATAATTTTCCGAAATTAAAGTCAACTATAATTTTATCTTCTAAATTTGTTTGTCTACTTTCTTCAACTAAATAATCTAATAATTGTTTTTTTACTTTTTTTTCTGCTCTTAAAACTTCAACAACATTATTTTTATCTAATTTAGGTTGGTAGGCAAAAATCACTATCAATTTTATTATTCCTTTATTAAGAGAACTTGTAATTTTGTTCCACCACAACTTATCACTAGCACCAAGAGACATACCAAAAATACATACTATACTATCAATCCTTAGAATAGATTCTATTCTTTTAATTTTATATTTGCCTAGAAATTTATTTATATTTGGTTTACATATTGAAATCAGCATTTCTTCATTTTCTTTTAAAAAAGTATTTTCTATCTGTTCTGAATCATTAACACCCAAAAGTATAGGAGTTTCTTCTAATGATCCATGCACATAAAAGCGTTCTATAGTGCAATTTATAGCACTGTCTACATATGGCTCCAAGCATTTTTCAATAGTATTTGTATAATTAAAAGAAATTATATTATAAGAACTCTCAGTTAGTCCTATTGTACTAAACGATCCTAGTGTGTTATATATACGTTGCACATCAGAATGTTTATATAAATAATGATGAAAATTACGTATATTTCCCCAAAAATGGCTAGGCCAATCATTAAATTCAGTCGATTCCCAATCTATTCTATTTTGTTCATTTTCTAAATATTTTCTAAGCTCAGCCTCAAGTTTAACTTTATCACTAATAAATTGTTCTAATTTCTGTTGATCATCTTTTATATGCTCTGTATATTTTCCTAATGCAATTTCTAAATCAGCCCATAATTCTATATTACTTTTATTATCTTCTAATAACTTTTCTATTATAGTATTTTTAAAATTTTCTTTATTAATTTCTAAATATTTATAAAAATCAGAATAGCTAGTTTTAAGTCCTAAAGCAATATCAAATCCATTTCCTATCATATATGTTATTTGCATTTTTAACCATCTTCCTTTCCACACTCAAAAATTTCCAGTTTGTATGTTATATAATAACATTAATGTATATATGTGGACAATAAGAAGTATAAAAATTTAATGTAAGTTAAAGTTGAAAATTAGAACTTGTTAAAAAGAGTTGGAGCTTCATAAATGAAAATATAGCACCTAAGGAAAAGATTGCGAAACTGTCTAAACCTAAGATTAGGAAGAGTACTAAGACTGCTACAGTTAAAGAATAAAAGCAATAGAGCCACCAGGTTTATACTAGTGGCTCTTAAAATATTTATTAAGGATTTATTATTATGCTTTAGTTTAATAAACTAATATATAAGGAATATATATTAGCATTATGGTCAAGCTTTAATAATTCTATTCATTATATTTCCAAATATTAATTTGTCTCCATAATATATCCTATTTTATTATTATTCCATGAAGTATTGCTTTCAATGTTATTAAGTTTATTATAATTTTACTGTGAAAATATTCTACTTATTTAAATTTTTTTAATGACTTTATTAAATTTAATATTGATAAAAAATGATCCATATCATAAAGTCATAACTAATGCTCAGAGAGCATTTACAAGAGGAGTAAAAGTAGGAGAAACTATAACAATATCTAATTGGCCAATTCCAGAAGGATATATATCCAATGAACTAAAAAGCTAATTTAAAATTAAAGTTTTTAAGATTTATCATATTTTTTTTGTTGCAATAATTTAAAAAATCTTATTAATAATAAGGAGAAAAAATGATAATAGAAAAGATATTGAAAATTAATAATATATTAAAAAAATATAAAGAGAATATTTTAAAGAAAGCTTCAAGTGAAGAAATTAAAAATTTTCAACAATGGATCATTTTTAAATATGGAGAAATAGATGTTACTGAATATATTGATTTAGTTAAAATTTCCAACGGATTAGATTTTAATGAATTGGATATATACTCTATAAGAATTAACTCATCTAATAGTATTTATAATTCAAATGATATATGGCATGAAGATGAAAGTTTAAGAGCTTATTTATTTTTTGCTGACTCAGATATATCATGGTACTGCTTTGATATTAATAATAAAATTTTTTGTGAACTAGATAAACCCTGTGGAGACGTTATGCAAACTTATAAAAGTTTTAATGAAATGATAAATTCAGCTTTAGATTCTGTACTATAGATGAATATTTTTTTATTAAAATAAAGTATATTCTAGAACTAATGGAATATTAGAGGTTGAAGCTGCTGGATTTGGTAAAGTTAGTATTGATGAAAAATTAATACTTGAAGATGCTGATGAGATTTGTAAAAATAGATATGCTAGTTGGATTAAAGGGAAATTAGCTGAAAATACTTTAGAACCTGGTAAACTTAAATTAATAGGAAATGGAGTATGGAAATCAACAGAAGGACTTATTTATGATCAAGGCTCTAAGCAAGGTAATAGAGTACTGCATATTCTTGAACATGCATTCCCCGACTCAACGAAGCCACTACATACAGTATTCAACGTTTCAAAGGATAAAATTTTAGGTATTGTTGATGAAGCATGGTCAATGAGAAATGCTATAACACCAACATTACAGAAAAATGGAAATCAAGTTTTTAACATTCCTATGGGAAGAATAGTAGGTATGAGTGGTGAAACATCTATTAGGATTGTAGTTAAGAATGGCACATCGGAGATTATAACAGCATTTCCAGTTAAGTAATAAAATAATAAAGGAGAAACAATATGATATATTGTCCATTCTGTGATGGTCAAGGTTTAATAAATAAGGTAACTATAAAAGGAACAAATATAATACTGTATATTTGTGATGAGTGTGATACTGTATGGAAAGATACAATAATAACAGAGGATAATTGTTATAGGTTTGAAAGTATAATGAATGCTTTAGGACGAAAGGCTTTATGGTCAGAACTTACAAATATTCAAATATTGTAGAAAATAAAATAATTTGTCAACATAAATATGGATGCTAAAATAGTATCCATATTTTTTATAATAAAAAAGTGAATGAAGAAATAAACTACTTAAAAAATATAAAAGAAACTTTAAATGGAGGATTAGATGTACATGAATCGATGGGAGGTCATCTCTTAGAAAAACATGTAGGAAAATCTAAACAAAAATTATTAGATAGATTAAAAAATCAACCTAAAATATCGGGCTCATCTTCTTTTTCTAATAAAAATGTAGCTGAAGATATATGTTATAAAATTTTATCTGATGAAAATAATAAAATTAAAATTAATAAATGGTTATCTGATAGTAAAAAAGTAAATAAACTAGTATTAGATTATAAGGGTATAAAAGAAAATTTAATAGGCATTGGTATTAAGATTGGAGAAAGTTCAACAAAAGATATGTATAATGGAATGATTGTATTAAAAAAAGATGGCAAAAGTGGATACTATATATTAACAAGTTATCCAATTGAATAAATGGAGGTATACTTATGGTAGAAAGTGAACTAATGAGCGATTTTAAAAATTTTTTAAGAGGAAATTTTACTCAAGATATTGAATCAGAAGAAGATGTAATTAAGGAAATTTTAGATGAAGAAAGTAAAGATTACCTTATGTATGCTACTAAATTCATATCAACATTTCTTAATTTAGATATTAGCATAGAATCTAAGATTAATATAATAATTGAAAATACAGCACTATATTATCAGGATCAAAATCAATATCTAATGTTAATTAAGGATATATTAAATTGCATAAATAAGAAATTAGAAAAATAATAAAGGGAGGGACAGTAGATAGTTTTGTGTAAAAACAAAACTATCTACTTCAACCTTCCATCTAACAATCTTATATACTTATCCAAAGTAGGTCTACTTACTCCTATAAGCCTGGCAAATTCAGTCTTAGTGATTTCTTCATTTTTATATTTAGGATAATGCCTCAAAAACTCTTTAGGTACATCCTCTGCTGTTAAAGTAGGTCTACCTATAACTTTTCCTTGAGCCTTAGCATTAGCCATACCTGACTTAACCCTTTGACTAATAATATTCCTTTCCATTTCACTAAATACTCCTATCATCTTGAGCATCCCCTCCGTCATTGCGTCTAACTCCCCCTTACAGTCCACTACAAAATTGCCAAATACTAATTTAAGCTTTTTCTCCTTAGCAAAAGCTATAAGCTCACAGAGGTGTTTGGTGCTACGAGTAATTCTGCTTACCTCTAAAGCTATAATTGTATCTCCTTCCTTAACTACCTCTAGTAGTTCCTTTAGTTCTTCCCTGTCCTCTTTCATGCCTGACGCATACTCTTTGAATACCTTCTCTGCTCCTAGTTCCTTTAGTTCCCTTATTTGCCTATTTATATCCTGTAATTCTTCTGTAGTTGAGCATCTTGCATAACCATATATCATGATGTTTTCTCCTTTGCCTTACCATTTCAATATCTATATATTTATTATACTAGATGTAAATGAAATGGTGCAATTATATTTAATTTACATCTAGGACGAAATAATGCTATTTTAGATGGAGTTATTTCTGTAAATACTACTTCATATAAGTGTAAAGCAAAACAGGTCTTTTATTTTGCATTTAAAAAGTATGTAGGACAAAATTAATAATTTATAGTATTATATTGATAAATACTATAAAATATAGAACGAGAGGAAAATATTATGAAAAAAGTACTTCTTACAGATAAACCAAAGATTGGAGTATTAAGCGAATTTATAAAATTATTATCAGAGTTACAAAATGAATTTAATTTACAAACAGTCATGATAGACTCTACAAGTGATAATTCAAGAAATATGAAAGCTCAGCTTCAAGGTGAATTAGGTATTATAGTTTTAGAGTATGATTATTACAATGAAAAGTTTTACATTTCAACCTTAAATAATGAAGAGTTTAAAAGCAATATAGAAGAATTAAAAAAACTAGTAAAATGTTTTGTTGAAAAATAAAAAACTTTTATTGAAAAACATATATATTCATGTTACAATAAAATTGAAGAATAACTTCCAAGGTGAAAGAAACAACCACCTTGATTCGGATTTACCGAAGATCCGAGCTGTCGGATTTTTAAAGTATAACAGCATTTGACCTGGTTAGGGTAGTGAAACTAACCTGTTGTTTCATAATAAATGTCTTTAAAGCCTTAACATTGTTAGGGCTTTTTTTTTTAGGGGGATAGTAATGGATAAAAAAATAGATACTCAAAACTTCTCAATGGAAGAACTAGCTAATTTAGATTTTATCCCTAAATTAAGTAGACTTGATTTGAAAATTGTGGCTGAGTATTATGAATATCATTTAGGAAATAAATCTTTTAAATTCAAGATAAAACTTAAATCTTCTAAAGAAATATTAGATATTGACATACGTTTTTTTAATGATAACCTTCCACATTTATTAGGAATTCAAAAAATAGTTGAAAATACTAATTTATCCTTTACGAAACATAAATATCAAGGTGAAAAAGGCTATGAAGGAATAAAAACCAAATCTATAACTATCAATTCTTTAAAAGAACTAGATAAACAATTAAGACCTAAAAATAATAAGGACAAACCCTTTGAAGTATTTAGCAATATAGAAGATAGAATAACACATCTACACTTAATTCCTAAATTGATGAAAGAGTGTAAAATGGTTAAATTTTCTTCGAAAAAGGTTACTGAATTTCATGGTGGAAATTGCAATATAAAATCAGACTTTATTTTATACAATACCGAATTTAAAGTAAAATTACAATTAGGTGTTGTAAAAGAAAAAGGAAATGCTATATACTATGTTCCAGAAACATTTATAGTAACAAAAATAAGAAGTAGAAATATTGATAGATTAACTACTGGACAAAGATATGCTGAAATAATAGAAAGATATGAGCCAGAGATAATTGGAGCAAATAAATATTAAAAATACATATAAAATAAATTTATCTATAGCACCCTATATTGAGACTTTAGTTGATAACTATAATAAGCTTCAACATATTTATAAATTGACAGGAGATATTACATTCATAAATTATATTTTATTAGTATTGGAATTTTAAAAAAATCCAACACTAATAAACCACCTCCATATATAATGGTTATATGGAGGTGATTATTTGTCTACTAAGACCAAAGCAGAATTAGAAACTATAGTTAAACATCAATTAGATAAAATTATAGAACTAGAAAAAGAAAACAAGATATTAAAGGAAATGCTCCAGCATCAACAGTTAACCAGGAGAGCTTTTCATGATGAAGCAACTATAAAACTAATGTATAGTATGTACCTAAATGGAAGTAGCTTTAGGGATATTTCTGCTTACTTAAATGCTAACAACATAGCTCCTAAAAGAAGTGATAGCTGGAATAAGAGTGCTGTAAGGTTAATATTAAAAGATGTATATAATCTGTATAAATACTTAAAGGAAGAAGATAGGGAGCAGTTCTATTTAATAATAGAAAAGAATACTAAGAATAGAAGCCATCTAACTAAATAGCGTTAGATGGCTTCTACTATGTTATTATAGGAAACTTTTGAATGACCTATAATAGTTAAAAAAATCAATCTGTTTCTTTTATTAAGTTTTCAAGACAGTATTCAATAAGATATCTAATAAATTCTGTTCTATTATATCCTTTTTCTACACATAATCTATCCAATTTATCTATAGTAGCCTGCTCTAACTTTGTATTAACTGGTTTAAATTTAACTGTATTTCTTTTTTTAGGAATTACTAGTCCTTCAGTAGTTATAATCTGTTCATTAATTTCTGTCGTATTAATATTATTTATAGTAATATTATTCATAAGTACACTCCTTATATTAAATTTTATAATACTAACATACTATGTTCATTGTTATAAGAGTGTGCATAGTTTCTAAAATAAAATCTAAACATAGAGGGGTGGGCCTTGAAACGTTTAACCCTTTATTTCAATATTAGGGTAGGTGGCTTAGAAAATTATATGCTATTTTTACCCTTTATATAGTTCAAACTTAATATATTGCCCGTAAAAGCTATTTTGTACTTAATAGCATAAACCTACTAAAATAATAACATAAGCTTGCCACAAGGCGTACAAGTTCTAATTTTAACATATGGTATTATGCATAGATATTTACTTATGTTTAATCCTAAAATATTAGAATTTATAAATTTTAAAACGCCTATCAAAAAACTACATTTT
>JANZXU010137522.1:0-25275 GCA_027576215.1 Amissidens hainesi | reverse complement strand
GCAATAGTTTCTCTAGCATTAATTTTTACTTTTAGTAAAGATTATAGAAGAGATAGAATGTTAAACTTTTTAAATCCATGGAAAGACCCAGCAGGCAAGGGATATCAATTAATTCAATCTTTTTATGCACTTGGTGCAGGAGGACTTACAGGACTTGGAATAGGTCAATCAAGACAAAAAACTCTTTATATGCCAGAGCCACACAATGATTTTATATTTGCAATTATTGGTGAAGAGCTTGGACTTATAGGGTGTATGGTTGTTATTGCATTATTTATAGTTTTTGTATTTAGAGGAATAAAAATTGCAATGGAAGCTAAAGACTTATATGGAACTTTAGTTGCAACAGGAATAACTTCAGTTATTGCAGTTCAAGCACTTATAAATATTGCAGTTGTGACAGGTTCAATGCCAGTTACAGGAGTTCCTCTTCCATTTATAAGTTATGGAGGAACATCGCTTGTTATAAATATGCTTGCTATGGGAATACTTTTAAATATTTCAAGACAAAGGCAAGTTCAATAAAATTCAAGACTTATAGTATTTTAAATTTAAAATACTATAAGTCTTTTTTAAAATTAACAAAAAAATTTAACTCATAATATAATTTAATAAGAGAGATTTAAATTATAGGAGATTTATTATGGATAAAAATATTGAAAAGAAAGTTTTGGATATTTCTAACAATCATTACGAATATCTTATGAGTTTAAAAAATGTAAATGGAATTGGTTTTGGAGAAAAATATATAAATGAAAAAAATTCCAATGAACCCTGTATTCATGTATTAGTAGAAAGAAAAGTCGACGAAAAATATATAGAAAACAACAATCGTATTCCTAAAAATTATATGGGAATAAAAACAGATGTTATAAATATAGGAAATATTATATCAAAAAAGGATGCATTACCACAAAAGATTAGACCAGTAGAATCAGGGTATAGTATAAGTTGTGGAAATGGATTGGGAAGTATTGGATGTATAGTGATGAAAAAAAAGCTTTTCATTAAAGAATATTTTATTTTAAGTAATAATCATGTTTTAGCTTTAGAAAATGAAAATCCAATAGGAACCGAAGTATATCAACCAAGTAGACAATATGATAAAGATGAAGAGATGAAAAATATAGTTGCAAGATTAAGTGATTACGTTCCAATAAAATTTGGAGAAGAAGGAAAAGACATGCCTAAAAATTATATGGATTGTGCTATAGCTAAAATCAATAATAAAGAATTTATTTCAAATAAGGTATATGAATTTGGTAAAATAAAAGGTATTGCAGAAGATATAATTGTTAATTTATCAACTAAAAAAGTTGGAAAAAGTTCAGGGTTAAGCACTGGAATAATTAAAACGATAGGAACAAGTATTGTGGTTGATCATGGAACTAAAAACAATCCTAAAAAAGCTTTATATGTAAATCAAATAATAACAGATGCTTACAATGAAAGTGGAGATTCTGGATGCGTAATATTAAATCAATCAAATGAAGTTTTAGGCCTTTTTTTTGCTGGTAGCAATACTATATCTATATTTACAGATATAAAAGTTGTTCTAAAAGCGTTGAAGGTTGATTTATTTTTAGGTTTTTAAACTGTAATAAAATAATTAACAATAGGTTTTATTTTAAATATAAAACCTATTGTAGTAGATATTATGACAATTTATTTAGGTATAAAATTCTATAAATTTCCATAGCTATCTATATCTAAAAGAGTTAATGCCCTAGTCAATTTTTCTACATGGTCTTTTTCACCATAAATTATTTTATTTATAATAGATACTATTTTTTCATTATTAAAACGAGAGGCTATATCTTGATAAAGAATTATTGCTTCAAGTTCTCCTTTTATAGCATCTCTTATAAGACTTATAATATCATCATCGCTTATTTTAGAGGAATATAATTTTTTCTTAGTACAAATTTTTATTTTTTGTTTAGCATTTTCACTAAGAGCTTTTTCTTCAGAATCAATCAGTCTTAAAATTTCTAAAAACATTCCATAATGTTCTTTTTCTTCTTTTATTATTGCTGTAAATAAGTCTTTAACTTGTTCATTAGAAACGGAATTTATAAAAATAGTATAATCATTAATCGCTACAAGTTCTGCAATCATTCCTTCTCTTAAGAAACTCTCTAATTTTCTTATATTTCCTTGGGGTTGTCTATCGGTTGTGTAACTCATATGTTTTCTCCTTTGAATAGAGTATAATACTTATATTATTCATGGAAGATATTTAATGTTACTTTTAAGCTAATGATTTAACCATATACGTACTTTATAATTTATAAATAAGGCAAATAATTTAAAAGTATAAAAATTATAAGTTAATACAATTTTGGAATATGGTAATTTATCTAAAATATAATAATTAATATGAATATTATTTTTTAGGGGAATTTATGAAAAAAAGTTTTTATATTAAAAATATTTTTAAAGTTTTTAAAGAAAAAATAACAGAAAAATCTTATGAACATAAGGTTTTATCATATACTCACAAAAATTATTCAACTATTAAAGGTACAGTAAAAGATAAATTAGGAAATCCAATTCAAAATGCAGTTATAAAAATAATGTCTATAAGGTATGAACCACTAATTTATACAAGTACTAATAAGAATGGAGAGTATATATTTAATAATATTATTCCCAACGAGATATATAACATATTTTCAATAGCTAATGGCATGAAGTTAGATGAGAAAGAGAAGTTTCTTATTAAAGAAAATGAAACTTTTACAATTAATTTTATTTTAGAGGAAGATTTCTCAACGAATTTTGGTATAGTTATTGGAAATTTAGAAGATGAAATTACAGGAGACTGTATAAAAAATGCTGTTATAGAGTTAACTGGAAAATCATTTGATAATAATTTTATAGAAGCTAGTACTTATGTTAATAATTCTGGAAGATATGTATTTACAGAACTTCCAAAAGGAGATTATAACATAAAAATAAATTCACTTGGCTATGATGAAAAGACAATTGATTTAAAAATAGATGAAGAAACTCAAATTCTTTCAATAAAAAATCAGCTTGTCGCAAATGTAGAAGATTTACTAGGAACCATTTCAGGAGTTATAACAGATAAATATAATACTCCAATAAATAGGGCAGATGTTATTTTATATAAAATTGAAAATGATAATACAGTAATTCCTATAGACTTTACTAAAACAAATGAATCAGGAGTGTATTTATTTATAAATGTTCCAGTCGGAAAGTATAGGGTTGAATCCAATTTAATAGAACGAGTTATTGTTAAAGATAAAATATAAAAAAGAAAATCCTAAAAAGAATATTATTAAAAAATAACAAATATATAATAAGTGAATTTTAAAAAGGGAAATAGGGGGAAAGTATGTCAAATCAAATAATGCAAGATAAGTATGTTTTAGGGCAATCATTAGATAAAAGCATAACAGCTTTTGGGCAAGAAATAAGATTAGATATATCACTCATAAATAATCCTAATGGTCTTAATGGTGGAAAAGTTAGTGGAATGGTTAGCAATGTTAATGGTAATCCTATTAAAAATGCGTTAATTAAAATAATGTCTAGTGATTATGAACCATTAATGCACACAATAACGAATTCTAGTGGCCAGTATTCATTTATAAATATAGAAGCTAACACATCTTATAATATTTTTGCAATAGCACCTGGAATGAGATTAAAACAAGGAAATCATTTTACAATAACTAATCTTGAACAACGTACAATTGATTTTATTTTACAAGAGGACCCTGCTATGTCCCTTGGTATAATAGCAGGAGATTTAATAGATTCCATAGCTAATTCTCCAATAGATGGAGCGATAGTAACATTATTTCAAAATCAAGAAAATGCTAACGATATCTTACAAGGAGTAGTATATACTAATCAATATGGGCAATTCGTTTTTAGAGAAGTTCCAATAGGAAATTATACTATAAAAATAAATGCATTAGGATATAACGATAATAACATAAGTACTTCAATAGATAAGGGGGGGAAGATAGCTTCAGTTAAAGTTAATTTAACTCCAGATAATAGTATTCCAAATGGAACCGTGTCAGGGATGATTACTAATAGCAATAATCAACCAGTTGATAGGGCTGATGTTATACTTTATTCAGTAGATTCTAGTCATAATTTAACTCCAATAGCTTTTACAAAGACTAATATAAATGGAATTTATTTATTTGATAATGTTCCAGTAGGAAATTATAAAGTAAAAGCAAATGAAATAGAATTAGTAGCAGATAATGGGAATCTGTGGGAATACAGCCCTTATTTTGATAGTTTTATTTTATCAACACACCTAAGTTTTAACCCAGTTATGATAGATATAACAAAAGGTGAATTATTAAATAATTCTTCTCTTAAATTAGATGGAGAATTTGTAGGAGATTTAGGTGGGATTAGCAATGGTGCTGTAAGAACAAATATTACTGTTGAAAAAGAAGGTATATACAATTTAGAAGTTAAATATATTTCAGGAGATAAAGCAAGGCCTATTAAATTGGATATTAACAATAAGGTATCAAATAATGTTTTTATAGCTGAAAAGACAATAGATTGGAATAGTCAAAACACTAAATATTTAAATATTCCAGTTATGTTTCAAAAAGGTAATAATACAATACAGTTTTATAATGATACTGGTGAATCTTCTCCGTATATATCAACAGTAAACTTAATGTTTAAATATCCATATATAACCTTAAATTCAACAGAAGGTAATTTAAATAGTGGAGCTATTGAAAAAATTCAAGGAAAATTTACTGGAAATATAGGAGATGCAAATGGTGGAGATGTAACTTTAGAAGTAAGTGTATCTACTTTTGGTGAATACAATTTAGACATAGAATATCTATCAGGAGATGGGCTTACAACATTGAAGATGCAAGTTAATGGTATGTATGTAGGGGAAACTTATACTTTTGATAAAACATCTACTTGGAATGAATCAGATTCTTTAATATTTAATACTTCTGTTAAGTTAATGGCAGGAATCAATATAATCAAATTATACAATAATGTAAATGCTAAATCTCCTTGGATAGGAAAGATGATGTTTAATCCCGTGCTTATAAGTTATGATTATGATGCAACATTAGGAACGCTATCTAATGGAGCAAGACTATCTCTTGATAATTCAATGGTATCAAACCTTGGAGGAGTTGAAAATGGAAATGTTGATTTAAATGTTAATGTTCCAACTACAGGAGATTATATATTAGGAATACAATATTTTACAACAGAACTTCTGGGTTCTCCTTTAAAAATAAATCTTAATTCAAAATTAATAGGTTCATATACGGCACCATACACAGGAAATAATCAAGTTTCAAAAATATTAAAGGTTAAAGCTTTGTTAAATAAAGGAAATAATACTTTGAGTTTTTATAATAATACGGGAATATTAGCTCCAAGTATAGGAAAGGTAAGTGTAGTATTAATTAATGATTTAGAATTATTAGATAGTGCAATCAATGGTGTAAAAAATGGAAGTGCAAGTTTAGTTTGGGATGGTAATTTTGTTGGTAATATAGGAGGAATTCAAAATGGCAGTGTAGAAGTAACAATTTCATCTGATGTAACTAGCGACTATATTATGAGTTTTAGTTACTTAACACAAGATGAGAATTCAAAAAATTTGAAAATAAGTATTGATAATAATCTAATAGACTCCTATGAATTACCGAAAACAAATTATGTTTCAATAGAAGATGCTAAAATGCATAAAATTTTAGTTAGTTTAAATAAAGGAGATAATATCATTAAGTTTTATAATGATACAGGATTTAATAGTCCAGATATAGGAATGTTAACATTCACTAGACTAACAAATTTCAGAAATATTACTAGAGCAGAAATTTGTGCTTTAAGTGGAGATGCTACTATTAAAAATGGATTGGTTACGGGTATATCAAGTAGTGGTGGAGATTTAATTTTAGTAGTTGATGTTCCAGAAGATGGAGAGTATGATTTAACAATAAATTATACAGCAGGAGATGACAATGCAAAATCAAATATTGATGTAAATGATATTAGTATAGGAGAAGCACATAAATTTAATTCAACAGATTCTTGGTATATATCTAATGTTTCTTCTAAAACAATAAGAGTAAATTTGAAAAAGGGTATAAATAATATAAGATTTTATAATATTTTATAGGATAAAAGTGCTTTTTAAGGGGTTGAGAATCAACCTCTTTTTAGGTTGAATTAAGAACATTTTTTTTGATAAATGAATAATATACAGTAAAAATGAAGCAAATTTTAGGTAGGTATTTTAGTGGTAGATATTTCGAAAAATAAGTACTTGATAAATGAATCAGAGAGCAAAACATTAGATGAAAATGGAAAGGCTACAATTAATATAACATTAAATATAGATAGAGATAGAACTGGACAAGTAAGAGGAATTGTTAAAGATATAAAAAATCAAAACTTAAAAGGAGCAAAAGCTAAAATTATTTCAAAAGATGGAGAAGTTTTTTTAAATACTGAAAGTGATGAAAATGGGGAATTTTATTTTAATAACATACCAGAAAATAAAGTATGTAAAATATTCATTACATTCCCTGGAAAGGACAATTACGAAAGTAACTGGTTTAAAGTTGTAGAATTTTTTGAGTATAAAGACTTAAACTTCATTTTATTAGATGCAAATAAATATTCTGTAATTTTAGGATATTTAAAATCATTAAGTGGCAATTCTATCAACAATATAGAAATAGCACTTTTTATTGAAGATTCAAGTGCAAATTTAACTTTAACATCTGTTGTAAGAAGTAATAATAAAGGCGAATTTATGTTTTCTAATTTGATACCATCTAATTATGTTATAAAGGTAGATAATCAGAATGAAAAAGATTCAACTAAAAAAGTGAATATATTAGAGAATAATCAAATAGTATCAATAGTAGTAGAAATTTAAATGCTAAAAATTACAAAGGAGCAATAGATTTGAAAGTTTTAGATGATAAATATTACTTAAAAGATTCAGTAGTTTTAAATGTAGAAGAAGAGGAAGCTTATTTTTTAAATGTGTATTTTAAAGATAAACAGGAACAAGACTTAAATGGTGAAATATATGGACTGGTAAAAGATAGTGAAGGAATAGCAATTAAAGGTGCTAATATTCATATAATGAATGAAGAATATATTTCTTTAATGGAAACTTTTACGGATGATTATGGAGGATATGTTCTTACAGATGTTAAACCAGATATTAATTATAGAATTTATGCAATAGCATCTAATATGAAAGTTGAAAATCCTGTAGTATTATCAATTAATAAATTAGAAAGGTATGAACTTAATTTTAATTTAGAAGAAGAAGTAGATAGAAGCTTTTTATCTCTTAAAGGAATAGTTAAAGATAAAAACTCTAAAGAAGTCATAAATAAAGCTGTTATATATGCATTTACTTTAGATAACGAAAATAATAAAAACTTAAAAGCTATTCAAAATACTAATGAAAAAGGTGAATTTTATTTTTGGCAAATATCGCCAGGCAATTATTCTATAAAAATAACTGCAACAGGTTATAAATCAGAAAATATCATTAAGTTTATAAATGGAAACAATAAAGAAATAGAGATTTTTGTAGAACTTGATGAGAATATTGAGATATTAAACGGAACAATTTATGGTGTTATTAAGGATTCTGATGGAAATCCAATTCCAAATGCTGATGTAATATTATATGAAATACAAAATGACATTTTAACTCCAGTTGCATTTACAAAAAGTGATGATGATGGGGTATATTTATTTGAAAATATTGAGGATGGAAATTACAAAATAAAAGCTAATAAATTAGTTGAAAAGGATATTTAATATTAAAATTTAAGAATATGAAAATTAATATAGGAATAAGTTATATTGTATAAAGGAGGATTAAAATGGCAGATATTAAAAGGGATATATATATATTAGGACAGTCAGAAAAAGGAATTCTTCATAGCCCAGGTGAAGAGATTAGAATAGACTTAAATCTTTCAATAGATGGAACTGATACAATAGGTGGAACTGTGTATGGAGTTGTGGAAGATAGTTTTAGCATACCTATACAAGGAGCGTTGGTTAAAATAATGTCAACAGATTATAATCCTTTAAAACATGCGGTAACAGACTCATTAGGAACTTATATTATAAACAATGTACCAATAGATAAAACATTTAAAATTTATGCAATAGCTCAAGGTAAATCTTTAAAAGAAAGTAGCATAATTTCAGGAACACTTGCTGAAAAAATTAAAATGGATTTTACATTAGAAGATGATGATGCTATGAAAAAAGCAGTAGTAGCTGGAGATGTTTTTAATTCAGCAAATACAAGTGAACCAGTAAAGGGGGCAGTGGTATCGTTATATTCTATTAATGGAACGAGCCAAAGTTTAAAAGCCGTAACAGATACAAATAGGTATGGGCAATTTACATTTAGAGAGGTAGAGTTAGGACGATATAGTATAACAATTACAAGTGATGGATATTATCATCAAGAAGTTTCAATTGATGCTAATAGACAAGGTCAGATAATACCAATTAAAATAGGACTTAATCAAGATCCAAATAATTCAAAGGGAACTGTATCAGGAGTTATAAGGAACGAAGTAGGAGATCCAATAAGTCGTGGGGATGTTATTTTATATGAGGTAAAGGAAGAGGAAGATGGTACTGAAACTCTAACACCTGTAGCATATACTAAAACTAATAACGAAGGAGTATATCTTTTTAGTAATGTAAAACAATCAAAATATAAGATAAAATCAAACGAAAGCAAAGTAATTAATATAATTTCACCAAATAGCCCTGATTTTTATGGTTTTGTTGTAGCAAATTCTTCAACTTTAACTCCTAAAGTTACTCCTATATTTGAAGCAACTTTAAATGATGGAGCGGCTACTGTTTTAGATGAAAACTTTATATCAGGATTAGGAGGTCAAACAGGTGGATGGATAAGATATCCTATTACTTCTTATTTTTCAGGAATGTTTGATTTAAGTATTAAGTACTTATCTGGAAATGGAGACTCTACAATAATTTTAAAAAGAGATCCTAATAATGATGGAGAAGAAATTGTATTAAATTTTCCTAAAACTAATAGTTGGAATATAGAAGATGCTAAGACTATAACTATAAATATTCCATTATATTCGGGTCAAAATGAATTTAAGCTTTTTAATACTGATCAATTAACACCATGGATAGGTGAATTTAGTATGCTTTATACCGAGAGTAGTTATGATTTAAAACTTTCAGATACAATAGTTGAAAATGGAGCTATAATTTTAAATTCTACTTTTATAACTCAATTAGGTGGACCAACAAATGGAAGAGCAGTTACTATTGCAGCCCCACCTTTTACTCAGCCATATATATTTGAATTCAGATATTTATCAGCAGATGGGGATAGAACGTTAAAAATAGATGTAGGTCAAAATAAATATACTACTACAGTATCTAAAACAGATAGCTGGGATATAATAAATGCTAAAACTCATACGTTAGAAATATATTTAGAAGAAGGGGAACAAGAAATTACATTCTATAATGATACTGGAGAATATGCACCTAATATAGGCTCTTTTGTTTTATATGAATATACTGTGAATGAAAGTTTTTTACCAATAGATGTTACTTTATTAGATGCAGAAATGAAAAAAGACATAACTGGAGCTGACTATATAGGTGGAATAGTACAAGGAAGAGGGGCAATTCAATTTACCGTGGAGGCATTTGAAACTCAGTTACATGATTTTAAAATTTTATATAAATGTGAAGATGAAAGAGTTTGCAATGTGAAAATAAAGCACGAAAATGAAGATTATGAAATAGAAGCAGAACCGTATTCACCAATTAAGTTTCCAGCGACAGGAGGTGTGGTAAGTGAATATTATACTATGTTATTTTTGAATAAAGGACAAAATACAATAACGATTTATAATAATTAGTTTAATTTTAAATTTTATAATATAAATATACAATAAGAATACAATATGGGAGTACTGTTTAAAGTTATGAGTAATAATGTTAAAAAAGATAAATATAATTTAGGGCAATCTGAAAGTAAAAGTATAATTGAAAATGCTGAAGAAATTCGCTTAGACTTAGACCTTCATATTAACTACAAAAATAAAACAGGTGCGATAATTAAAGGTAATGTTAAGGATGAATATGACTCTCCAATTATTGGAGCAATAGTTAAATTAATGACTTATGATTATGAGCCTATAGTTCAAACTAAAACAGATAAAAATGGCAATTATATGCTATCAAAAGTGCCTATAAATAAAGAAACAAAACTTTTTGCAAGCATTAAAGGCAAAAAATTACAAGATGGCGTTTTAATATCTCCTAAAAATGTAGAACTAATAACTGTAAATTTCATTTTAGAAGAGGACCCATCAAGTAAATTTGGAATAATTTCAGGTCATGTTTTAGATGAAAGTACTAAAGAACCTATAAATGAGGCTATGATATATTTATTTCATAAAAGGCAAGATAATAATATTATAAAGTCAGTGATTTATACGAACCAATATGGTCAATTTATATTTAGAGAAGTTGCAGTAGGAAACTATTTAATAAGAATAGTTTCCACTAAATATAAAGTTTTTACTACTGAAATTAATGTTATAGAAAATTCAGAAATAATTCCTATAGATGCAGTTTTAGAGAAAAAACCGAGTTTGCATTCTGGGGGAGTTATAGCAGGTGTTATAAAAGATAAAAGTGAAAATATAGTGCAAAATGCTAAAGTTATCTTGTATAAAGTTGAGGTTAATAAAGATGATATTCCAGTTGATTTTACTACTACGAATATAGAGGGAATATATTATTTTAATAATATTCCTAAGGGAAGTTATAGAATAAAATGTACAGAAATGGAATCAATAGAAATTGATGAGCCGGTTGAACAACAAGGAACTTTAAGCCCTAGCTTTTATAAATTTGAAATATCAGAAGCAGCTAGTAAAATTGAAAGAAAATTTAATACATCAGATGGCATTTTTTCTAGTAATAGGATAGTAGTTAATTCAAGTGGATTTGTAGATGGAGTAGGAGGCCCTAATAATGATTTTATTCAAATGAGCATTGATGTACCCTCTAAAGGAATGTACAAAATGGGAATAAAATATTTATTAGCTGATATTTCGGGAATATTAAAAGCGGATGTTAATGGAAATATTTCATCTATAGTATTTGTTTTGGAAAAAACGGATAGTTGGAATAATAACGATGCAAAGATTTTTTATACTATTTTAAAACTTGAAGAAGGTAACAATAAAATTAAGTTTTACAATGATACAGGAGAATATGCTCCTCGATTGGGTGAAATAACTTTTACTTTATATTCAAAAATTAATGAAATTTATGCAGCGGATGGAGTTTTAAAGGGAGATGCGACTATAACTGATTTGTCTGGAAATAGATTTGTTAAAGGATTAGATGGAACTTTAAATAATTTAAATTATGTAGAATTAAAGTTAACTTCAAGTGTAAGAAGAAGTTATGAGTTAGATATTCAATATTTGTCTGCAAATCAAGATACACGACTTAGCATTGATGTTAATGGAAAAAATACTGGAGTTGAGTATATTTTACCAAAAACAGAAAATTGGAATATAAGCTATTCAAAAATATATAGCATATCAATTAATTTAGAGCAAGGGAAAAATATAATTAAGCTTTATAATAATAGTAACTCTAAGGCACCTTGGATTGGAATATTAAGTTATAAAGCACAATTTAAAAATGACTTTATAAGTGCTACTAAAGGAGTTTTAACAGGTGGAGCAAAATTAGTTTCAAATGAAACTATGGTTGGCGGTCTTAGTTTTAAAGATATAGAAAACAATGTAGAAAATGGAGCAGTTTTGATCGATATAGAAATTGAAGTAGAAGGAATTTATTTCTTAACATTACAGTGTGCAACAGATTTCAATAATGGTGCGCCTCTTAGTATTGAAATAAACTCTATAAAAACTATAAGTTTTATAGTAGCAGAAACAGGAACTAACACTATTAATGATTCAGTAGAATATTTAATTATTACTAATCTTGTACTTGGAGAAAATTATATTAGGATTTTTAATGCATCTATATTAGAGAGTGCATATGTAGGAAATTTAAAATGGACTTTAATAGAACCTTTTAAGGTAAATATGAAACCTATATATGGTGAAAAATATAATGGTGCAAAATTTACTTGGGATGGAAAAGCTGTTGGAATAGGTGGCTCCGAAAAAGGACTTTTAAAATTACCGGCAGAAGTATTTAATTATGGTAAATATGAAATTTCATTTAAATATCTTACAAATAAGAAAAGAGGAGCACCTATAGCTCTTTATGTAAATAATGAATTGCTAGGTAAATATATCCTTCCAAGAACTAATTATAATAGCATAGAAGATGCAAAAATTACTTATGTAATTGCAAATTTTGATGGAACTGATGACGATGTAATTTCTTTTCATAATGATACAGGTGTGAAAAATTTAGATATAGGAGATGTATTTTTCGAAAAGATTATATCTTTTGAAAAAAATTTTTTTGCAAATGATGTAGAAATTTTTGATGGAGCAGTTATATCAGATGAGCTTATTTTAGGAATAAGTGAGGCATCAGGATTAATAACTTTTACTGTTGATGCACCCCAAGAAGGTAAGTATGATTTACTTATTTACTATTTAGCAGAGGATGATAATAAATATTCTAATATATCTATTAATTGGACAGATTTATCAGAAATTATAAGTTTTGAAAAAACAAATTCTATGGATATAGCCGATGTAAAATTTAAATTAGTTACTTTAGAATTATCTGAGGGTAATAATATAATAAAAATTCATAATAGAGGTTAATATGTTTATATGAATGAAATAATTAGAAATAAATATATATTAAGTGAATCAAAAGAAGATAGCATAATAAACTCTAATGATGAAATAGAATTAAATTTAAAATTAACTTCAAATATAAGTGTATTTAATTTTTCAAGAATAAAAGGCAATATTTTTAATGAAGAAGGAAAAAGTATTTATAACGCTGTAATTAAATTAGAATCCACAGATAAAAAATTTAAAGCTCAGTCTATAACTAATAGTAATGGACAATATATTTTTGAAGATATTCCAGAAAATTTTTATATATTGTCCATTTGGGCAAAAAACATGATGGTTCAAAGAAGTAAAGAAATTCAAGTTATAAGATTTAAAACTTATAATTTAAATTTTACTTTAAAAGAAAATGAATCTAAAACATCAATAATAACAGGAGATGTTTTAGATTTAGGTACAAAAAATCCAATATATAATGTAACAGTATTATTATTTAAAGTTGAAGCAAATAGACAAAGAGTTTTAAAAGCTGTTGCTTACACAAATAATTTTGGGCAATTTGCTTTTCAAAAAGTAGAAAATGGAAACTATTTTTTAATTTTTAATATGCATGGATATATACAATATTTTACTAATTTATCTATAATTAATTCACTTCAAATATCTTCTCTAAAAATTAACATGATTCAAGATAAGACTAAGTCAAGTAAAGTAATTTCAGGTACAATTTTAGATGAACTTGGAAACCCAATTCAAGATGCATTTGTGTCACTATATTTTAAACCTTCAAGTGAAGAAAAAGAAAAAGTAATTGCAGTTACTAGAACAAATAAAGATGGTGTTTATGTGTTTATTAATATTCCAAAAGGAAGTTATAGGATAGAATATCATAATTAAAATAAATGCTTTTAAATTATATAAAGAGTATTTGCAGCAATTTTAAGGAGAATACTATTGTGTCCAAATTTAATAATAAATCAACATAATTTTGATTTAACCCAATCAGAAAATAAAATAGTAGATGATAAAAGCTGGGATAATGAAATAGATTTATGCCTTAATAATTTTACAGGAAATCCTTTTATTTTTGGATCAGGTAAAATAATAGGTGTAGTTAAAGATAAAAACAATAAGAGAATAGAAGATGTAACAATCATATTAATGACATCTAATGATAATGTTATACTTCAAGAAAAAACGGATGCAAGTGGAGAATATTTAATAGAAAATATACCAGAAGGTCAATATTTTCTTATGACAAAGTATAGTGGAAAAAAAGATCAAAAGACAGATGCTTTTTTCCTTGCACCATTATCAATTATAAGAAGAGATTTTATTTTAGAAGATAACTCTGCAGCTTTAGTAGGAATTATATTAGGGTCTGTTTTTGGGGGCGGAGCGGCTTTAGTAGGAGCAGCAGTAGGTATATATTTTGCAGGGAACCTAATAGCTACTGCAGTAACAGGCGGAGGAGCAGGTGGAGCAGGAGGTGGAGCAGGAGGTGGAGCAGGAGGTGGAGCAGGAGGTGGAGCAGGAGGTGGAGCAGGAGGTGGAGCAGCTGGAGCGTTTTTAGTTGGAGGGCTTGTAGCAGGATTAACTTATTTAGTTTCAATTTTTAAACCAGGTTTTATTCCTCAAACATTTGAACAAATTGCACAGACTCCAGAAGAGATAGAAAATAACTCAGAAGATAATGATCATGACTTAGAAATAGATTATAGTTTTGCTTGTACTGTATCAGGAATTATTAAGGATAATAATAATCTTCCAATTCATAGAGCAGACGTTATTCTTTATAGAGTTGAAAGTTACAGTAATTTTAATCCAATAGCATTTATGAAAACAAATAGAGAAGGATTATACTTATTTAAAGTACCTCTAGGAAACTATATAATAAAATCTAGTCAGAATATTATTGCAAAAGTTCCTTAAAATTTATTGAATGGGATAATATTATTTTACAAATAAGAGGTATTAAAATATATGGTTAAAATAATAAGCGATAAGTATGTTTTAGGTCAGTCAGACAGTAGGACTATAACTGATAGGCAAAAAGAAATAAAATTAGATATTGATTTAAAAATGAACTTTAATGAAATTAATGGAGGTATGATTGAAGGAATTGTTAGAGATGAATCTAAAATACCTCTTAAAGGAGCCTTGATTCAATTAATATCGGATAAATATGAATTTTTAATGCAAACAACTACAAATGAAGACGGTAGCTACAATTTAGATAATATACCTCTAAAAAAAGATTGCAAATTATATGCACTATATCCTAATAAAAAAATACCTAAAGGAGTTCAGTTTACTCTAAATCCATTTGAAGTAATTAATGTAAATTTTGATTTGGAAGTAGATACTATTTTAAAACTTTCAACAATAACAGGAATTGTTGCTGATTTTACAAGCAAGGAAGTAATTAAAGATGCAGTATTATATTTATATAAAATTAAAGATACTGAGAAAGTTAGAGATGAAAGCAATGAAGTTTTAATGTCGGTAGTAAGATCTAATGAAGAGGGATATTTTATATTTTCAGAAATAGCTATTGGCAATTATGTTGTTAAGGTTACTAAATTAGGATATAAATCAAAAGAATTTTTAACTAACATAACAAAACAACCAGAAATAGTAAACTTAAATTTTGAAATAGAGATTAATGAGAATATTGACGACACATTAGGTGAAATATCAGGAATTGTTAAGGATGAAATGGAGAATGTTATTGCTAATGTAGATGTAGTTCTCTATAGAATAGAAGAAGATGGAAGTGAAGTGCCAGTTGCATACACTGAAACTAATAATGAAGGTTTTTATATATTTAATAATGTATTAAAAGGCACCTATAAAGTAAAATCTAATGAAATAAAAATAGTAAGTATAGGAAACAAGAGTAACAATAGCACTATAGTAAGCCCTAACTTTACTGGATTTATAATTTCAAGTTCTTCAACTTATATAAAAACAGAACATGATATTTCTAAAGATAAAATTGATCTTTTTAATAATGCAGTTAAATATGAAAGTGAAACTTATAGTTTTATTTCAGCTCTAGGAGGCATTAACAATGGAATGGTTAAATTATTTGTAACTGTTCCGACGGAAGGACTATATATTATGTCAGTTAAATATATAGCACATGATAAAATGAGAGGATTTAAACTAAAAATTAATAATGAAGAACTGAAAACAATATTTTTAGTTAAAAAAACAAACAATGTTTTTGAAGAGGATGCTAAAGTATTTAATACAATAATTGCACTAAAAAATGGAGAAAATGAACTTCTTATTTATAATGATACAGGAGGAAAAGCACCAGATATTATAAAAACAAGTTATGAATTAGTTGGCTTAAAAGAAACTATTAATGCCACTAAAGGAAGACTTTTTGGTGTATTAACTGGACTTGAAGAAAGTTTTGTTATAGGTATAGGAGGACCTGGAGGTAGTGATTCTTTTAATGGTGGGTATTTTGAATTAGATTTTTATACTACAGTTGCTAGTGAATATACATTACTTATAGAATACATCGCAGAAAAATTAGACGAACCGCCTAATCCAGTTGACCCAACTGAACCGCCACCATTACCAGAACCGTCTAATTCATTAAATGTAACGAAACAAACAGACAATTTATACCAAAAGACACCTTTAAACATAGATATTAACGGAATAAGTTCTGGTGAAGTTTATATGTTACCTAGAACTGATGGAGCTCTTGCAGATTATGCACGCATATTTGAAATAGTTGTTAATTTAAAAATAGGAAAAAATACTATAAAATTTTATAACACATCAGATTTTATTGGACCATATATTGGAGATGTGACATTAGTATCTAATTTTGTAACTAAAACAATAGATATTAAAAATGTTAAATTTTTGGGAGCTACTAAATTAGTATTAGATGATACGATGATAGGCAATATTGGAGGACCTTTAAATGGAGCATTTGAGTTAGCTGAAGATATAATTATGGAAGGAAAATACAACATATATTTTTCTTGCATAAATGAAACATCAGGAACTACGTATTTAAAAATAGATGTTAATGGTATAAATAGGGGAGATTTTGAAGTCCCTATAACAAATAATGAGAAATTAATATATGTTATACAAGCAAATTTAGAATCTGGAGAGAACATAATTAGATTTTACAACAATAATCAAAAGCATTCACCTTATGTAGGAGATATAAAGTTTGTTTTAATAGGTACTGGAACAATAAATACTAATGCTGTACTTGGAGAACTTTATGAATCGGAATTAAGTTATAATGGAGCTATGGTTAATATAGGAAAAATTGAAGGTTCTATTTATTTTCCTTTAAATATCCCTATGTATGGTTCATACAAATCTACTGTTGATTTTATAGTAGGAGACCAAGAAGGAGCAGCTCTTTCTATATATGTAAATGATACATTATATAATGTAGTATCACTTCCTACTACTGAAATCAATTCTCTAGAAGATGCAAACCAATTTAAAATAACATCAAATTTTACATCTAAAGAAGACAATATTACATTTCTTAATGAAAGCGATGGAGAAAATATAAATATAGGAAAAATATCTATAGAAAAAGAATTACAATTTATTAAAAAGTATCCTTTAGAAGATGTTCAATTATTAAATGGTGCAGTTCTTCTCGGTGAGTTTATTACTAATGTTGGAAAAAATCTTGGTATTGTTAGATTAAATGTACTTGTTACTAAAAGTGGTAAATATGATTTGATTATTAGCTATGTAGCAGAAACTGAAGATACAAAATCGCAAATAACAGCCAATTTTGTAGTGCCACATATAGATTTAGAATTTGAAAAGACTAGTTCAATGAATATAGAAGATTCAAAAATAAAGGTTGTAACTTTAGATTTAGTTAGAGGATTAAATATAATACAGATTTATAATGAATAAATTGTTTAGTGTTTAATTGTAATTTATAAGAGTAAGGAAATAAAAAAATATGAATAATATAATGCAAGATAAATATAATTTAGAGCAATCTAAAGATAAAACAATGCAAAGTATTAAAAATGGTATAAATTTAAATCTAAAATTAAATTTAAATACTCAAAAATTAACTGGGTTAAAGATTTATGGAGTTGTAAAAGATGAAAATAAAAAGCCGATAAAAGATGCAACGATTAAAATAATGTCCTCAGAATACCATCCATTATTTCATACTAAAACAAATTCTATAGGGGAATATTCATTTAATAATTTGTCTAAAGATAAATCTTATAATATATTTGCAACTTCAAAAGGATATATGTTACAGCAAAATAGTGTAAGTCTATTTTTAGGTACTCAAAATTTAGAATTAAATTTTATTTTAAAAAAAGATGATAGCTTGAAATTGGGAATAATTTCTGGAACTATAATAAATTCAGTTACTAAAAAAGTTAAGGAAAATATAATAGTTAAACTAATAAACGTAGATAATAAAATTGAAACTTTAGAAGCTATAAGCTATAGCAATGAAAAAGGTCAATTTATTTTTTCAAATGTAAAAAAAGGAAAATATTTAGTTAATATAAATGCTTTAGGATATAATAATTTAAATCTTGAAACCCATATAATAAATGATGGGCAAATAGTACCAGTAATAGCAGGGATAACTGAAAAAGCTAATATTAAAACAGGAATTATATCGGGACATATAAAGAACTGTGAAACTAATACTTTTATTGAAGGCGCTGATGTTATTTTATATGAAGTTAATGTAGATGAATCTTTAAATCCGATAGCGTTTACTAAAACTATAAAGGATGGGTTTTATATGTTTGGAAATGTTCCAAAGGGAAAATATAAAATAAAGTCAAATGAACTTAAAGAAGTAGAAGTGAATTTTCCGGAAAATTTAAGTAGTAGTCCTAATTTTTATAGCTTCACTTTATATAATAAAGAAGAAAATTTTACTAAAACTTATCACACAAAAGATGTTTCTTTATATGGAATAGCTAGAGTAGAAAATAATTTTATTGAAAATGTGGGTTCACTTTTAGGATATTTAGTATTAAAGAATGTTAATGTACCTAAAAGTGCAAACTATGATTTAATAATAAAATACGTAACAACAGATGATAATAAAGTCTCTAATATTTCAGTAAATAATTTATCAACAGAAATTTTATATGGCTTTGAAGCTACAGAGTCATTATATCTAAATAGCGCTAAGGAAAAAATTATAACTTTAAGTTTAGTTCAAGGTGAGAATGTTATTAAAATATATAATGAGTAGAAAAAAACTCCTATGTTAATTTAAAGCATAGGAGTTTAAACATATTCATTAAATATTATTATAAATTTAAGATTACATTTATAATAAAATGTTAAACTAAGACTAGTGAAAAATAAAAGAAGGTGGATTTTATGCATTATATTTTATTATTAGTTTGTGCTATCGTAGCATTTTCTTGGTTCTTATTAAAAGATAGCAACTTTAAAGAATCTAAAAAACATTAAATTGCAATAAAAAAATTGCACACATTTTGGACATGCATAATATAATAATAATGTACTAGTACTAAAACTAAGGATTAATAGTATAGAGTTTTTACTATAAGATAAAATGCTACTGAAATAAAAAAATTTCGGTAGCATTAATTTTTATATAAGAAGTATTAAATAAAAAAGTGTCTAAAATAAGACTTTTAATTCGAATTAATCAGAAAAAATCCACATATACATTTAATAAAGAGGATTTATAAATAATAAATTGGATGGTGCATTGAAATGGAAATATTAAATATGACCATTAAAGAGATATGGAAAAATTATTTAAAATCAATTGGAGAAAATGAAGAAAATACAGAAAAAAGTTATAGCTTTTGGTGCTTTGGAAATACAGAAGAAGAATCAAAAGCTTTACTTAATCTTATTTTAAAAGAAGAAAAAAAAGCTACAACGTCTCTTTATTCTTGGTATGAAACAGGAGATTTTAATCTTCCTTATTTAGGTCAAATTACTATACTTACAGATTATAACGGAATAGCGAAATGTATAATACAAACAAAAAAAGTTAGCATATTACCTTTTTACAATGTAGATGAAAACTTTGCATATAAACAAGGGGAAGGGGATAAAACCTTAGACTATTGGAGAAGTAATCATAAAGAATATTTTTCAAAAGAGTTAAAGAAAAAAGGAATAGAATTTACTGATGATATGTTAGTTATATGTGAAGAATTTGAAGTTATATATAAGTAAATATAAAAATAAGCCTAGAGATTAACTTTACTCTGGGCTTATTTTTTATATTAATCTATTTTCAAAGAATCAATTTCATTAAACTTAATAGAATATAATTTTTTGTAATAAAGATATTGACAGACTTGAATATAAGGCATAAGCCATAAAAATCCTATTCCAAAAGAGAAAATACAAAGTATTTGCCAACCTAAAAAGCTTAAACTAAAAATAAATAAATTCAAAACATATCCTTTAGTTAAATTGTAGCTTTCTTTCATTGAATTTAAAATACTTTTTTCACCACTACTCTCAATCAATATAAAAGGAACAGCAAAAAAAACAAGAGATATATAAACAAAAAACATAATAGCAATTATAGAAAGAATAAGAAACAAAAAGTTTGAAGTAGAAATAAAAATGGTAAATAAAATTAAATAAGGAATAATGAAAAAGGAATTTACAATAATAAAAATAAGCATTTTAAAATAAGTATTAAAATTAATCTTAATATGTTCTAAAGAAAAAAAGTTATTTTTTACGGATTTAATAAAAAACGACATTAAAGGCAGTGATAATAAGGGTGTTATTAAAACACTTAAAATTAATCCTAAAGGACCTAAAAAACCAATAATATATTCTGCTAAAACAACACAAAGCAAATAAATCAAAGTAACGCCTATACAAATAGGCCAGTTTCCTTTTAAAAGCGATTTTGCTTTAAGTTTAATTTCTGATCGGTTTATCATTTAAACTAATCCTCCAATAAAATACATATCTATAATATGTATGATTTTTAAATTTATTTAATTCACAAAATAAATTTAAAAGTATAAGTTATTCTAAAATTTGTTAAAAAAACTTGTTTTTTTTGAATGTATAAGCTATATTCTTTCTTAAAATATGGTATTCTATATAAGTAAAAGGATAAAATTTCAAATAATGAATTTTATTTAAAAAGGGGTATTTTAAAAGGGAGGATTTAGTGTGGTTGATAATGTTATAAATATAGGAAAAGTTGACATATCTTTTTTAGCTAATAAATTTCTTGATAAAAGAGATATTGATAATTCAACTTATAGAATTGCACATAAAGATTTTGGGGATTTATGTAATGAAGAAATACAAATACAATTAACTGATATAGAATATGAAGATAAAAAAAGTATGAAGCTTTTTGGAATATATAAATCTTATAATAATTATGAATTTTATGTTATAGTAAGTAAAAATAGACAAAATTCTAAAGTTTTATTATGCTCTGAGTATGAATCTCAAAAAATTTTAATGTGAAAAAAATATATATCAAGAACATGTTAATTACATAATGTATTATATAATTAATTATTTTAAGGTATAAGATGACTGATTTATGTGAAAATATATTAGACATATCTCATAATTATTATAAATATTTTTTAAACTTAGAAAATGTTAATGGAGTAGGATTAGGGTTTAAATATATTAATGGGTTGAATACAAAAGAACCTTGTATTCATGTTTTAGTGGAAAATAAAATAAATGCAGAGTATTTATCTAAAAATAATATAATTCCTAAAACTTATATGGGTATTAAAACAGATGTTATTAGAGTTAAAAGACCTAGGATGCGTGAAGGCAATAAAGATGCTATGTTTAAAGGAAAGTATAGACCACTACAAGGAGGATGTAGTATAACTCCATATAATGAAGATAAAGAAACTTATTTTGGAGGTACTTTAGGATGCATAGTAACTAAAGTCGTTAATGATGTTAGGGAGTATTTTATATTATGTAATTCACATGTTCTTTCTGGCTTAAATACAATTGACATTGGAAATGAAATTATACAACCTATTTTTGAATATGCTAGAAAAGGAAGTAGGGATGTAATTGCACATTTAACTGATTATGTTCCTATACAATTTGTAAAAGGAGATGATGAACCTACAAATTATATTGATGCAGCAATTGCAAAACTTACTGATAATAATTTAAGGATGAATAAAATTATTCAGGTTGGTAAAATAAAAGGAATAGAAAAACCAAAGCTTGAGATGAAAGTAAAGAAATCTGGTTTTGTTACGGGAGTAACCTATGGCACTATAAAAACAATAGGCGCAGAATTTATATTACAAGCTTCAAAAGATAAATTTGCTCTTTATAAGGATTTAATAGTTATTGAGGGTTTAAAAAATGATGATGGAGATTCTGGAGCAATTGTTTTAGATAAATATAATAAAGCTGTAGGACATTTTATAGCAGGAGATACTGAATTTAATGAGGGATTTGCATCAAGAATTGATAGAGTATTAGATGCTTTTAATGTTGATATTTATTTAGATGGATAAATTTGAAAATAAAATAAATAATATGAAGTAAAAAGAGATTAGTTAATAGTAAAAATTTAACTAATCTTTTTTATTTACAGTTTTTTCTTAATAAAGTTTAGAATTATAAAGTAAAAGTTTTTAAAAAATATAAAAAGTTTGGGTAAATATTGAAAAATTTAAAATATGAACAAAAACAAAGTTTCCTTAAATTTGCTAAAATAAATTTGTAATTTTTTTCATAAGAAAAATATTTGAAAATAAATACAAAAGGAGGAAAAAGGCGTGGAAGATGAAATGACTTTAGACCTTGGTAAAGTAGTAGAGCTTTTTAAAAAGTCTAAACTTCTTATTATAGGAACAACTTTAGCTTTTACAATAATAACAGCTATTATAGTTTTTTTTGTGATAAAGCCTACATACGAAGCTACAAGTAGTGTTGTTGTAAAAACTAGTTCAAATTCTAAAGAAACACGTGCAAATGATGAACTTCAAGCAGCAATAAACTCTCAAAAGCTTGTTAAGACATATGCTCAAATAGGAACTTCAAGAACTGTTCTTCAAAAGGTTATAGATAATTTAAATCTTGATTTAAATACTAAAGAACTTCAAGATAAAATTCAATTAACACCAGCTGTTGATACACAGATGCTTAATATTTCTGTTAAGGATACTAGTCCTTTAATGGCTTATAAAATAGCGAAGGAGTTTAACACTGTTTTCTTAGATGAGTGTAAAAACAAATATAATATAGGTCAACTTGAAATATTAGATACTCCAATTATGCCAATAAAACCAATAAAACCTAACAAAAAATTAGATGTGGCTTTAGGTTTTATAATTGGGCTTATGCTTAGTATTGGAATAGTGTTCTTAAAGGAATATATGAACAAAACTCTTCAATCTGAGGATGATATTGAAAGGTATTTGGATTTACCTGTTATAGGTATTATTCCAAAAATAAGATAAAGCTATGAAAAAAAATATAGTAGATATTCACTCTCATATACTTCCAAAGGTTGATGATGGTTCAAAATCTTTTGAGGAAAGTTTAGAAATGCTAAGGCTTTCTGAAAAGTCAGGAACTAAAACTATAATTGCAACGCCTCATTATTTTTATAATAGGTTTGAGGAAAGTCATAATTTAGTTCAAAAAGTTTTAGATGAACTTTTTGAAAGAGCAAAGGAAGAGGATATAAATATAGAGGTTTTACTTGGACAGGAAGTTTATCTTCATAGAGGGATTTTACCTCTTATTAAGAAAGGAGTTATTAAATCTATTAATAATTCAAAGTATATGTTAGTTGAAGCATCTTTAAGTGATTATAAAAGGGAATTTTTAGATTTGATATATGAAATAAAAATTTTAGGATTTAATATAATCCTAGCTCACCCTGAAAGGTATGAATATGTTCAAGAGGATATAACTATTTTAAATGATTTTATGAAAGAGGGATGTCTTTTTCAAATTAATTCTGGAAGTCTTTCTGGGGTTTTTGGGAAAAAGGTTCAAAAAACTTCAATTGAGTTAGTTAAAAATGGTTATATAAATTTTATTGGTTCTGATGCTCATGGAATGGGGAGACGAAATACGGATTTAAGCGAAGGACTTTCAATGCTTAAAGATTTAAATGAAGATTATTATGAGAGAGTAATTAGAAATGGAAATCTTCTTATTAATAACTGTGAAATAAGAGATGAATTTGAAATACTTAAAAAGAAAAGAAGTTTTTTTGACTTTTTTAGGAGATAAATTTGAAAGGCTGGGAAGAAAGTATGCTAAATAATAATTTAATAACAATTAAAGAGCCTAAGTCACCAATATCTGAAGCATATAGAACTTTAAGAACAAATATAAAATTTTCTTCTTTTGATGATGCTATAAAAACTATTTTTGTAACAAGCTCAATGCCAGGAGAAGGAAAATCAACTACTTCTGTAAATTTTGCAGTAACTCTCGCTCAAGGGGGAGATAAGGTTATATTGATTGATTGCGACCTTAGAAAACCTAATGTTCATAAACTTTTTAATATATCTAATGAAAAAGGTTTATCTAATGCAATTTCAAATTTTGAAGATAAGGATGAATTAATTCATAAGGATTTAGTACCTAATTTAGATATTTTAACATCTGGCGTTAGAGTACCTAACCCAGCAGAACTTTTAAGCTCTAAGAGTATGAAAGAATTTATTAAAATGCTCTCTAACTTTTATGATTATATAATTCTTGATACGCCACCTGTTGGAGTAATTACAGATGCTCAAATTGTTTCACAATATGCAGACGGAGGAATTTTTGTAGTTGCTAAGGGTGAAATTGATAGAGATATAGTTATAAAAGCTAAAAATATGCTTAAACAAGTTAATAGTAGAATTTTGGGGGTGATACTTAATAAGGTTGGAGGAAGTGGAAAAGGATATTATAGTTACTATTATTATGCTGAAGATGAAACTAAGAAGAGAAAACATAAGAAGAAAATTGGATTATTTAGAAAACTTAGTTTTGTGAGAAGGTGATTTTTTGGGATGACAAATAGTTTAAGTGGAGGTTTAACAAATGATAATCAGAGTATAGAAGAGATAAAATACTTAATAGTTCATAAGAGAGCTTATTATTATGTTATTAAAAGGACTACGGATATATTAGCTTCTTTAATAGGATTAATTATTTTAAGTCCTGTATTTTTAATTGTGAGCATAGCAATAGAGATGGATTCTAAAGGACCTATAATTTTTGCTCAAAAGAGGATTGGAAAAAATGGAAAAGTATTTAGGATGTATAAGTTTAGATCCATGATTCCAAATGCTGAAAAGCTTAAGAAAAAATTATTAAAAGAAAATGAGATGTCAGGGCCTATGTTTAAAATTAAGAATGACCCAAGAGTAACAAAGGTTGGAAGATTTATAAGAAAAACAAGTATAGATGA
>JANZXU010130760.1:0-27846 GCA_027576215.1 Amissidens hainesi | reverse complement strand
CCTTAAGAGAGTGTTTTTTACTTTTTTGATTACCATTAACTTCTAGCAATCTTTAAACTAGCACAACGGGTTAATTTATAAATTATCAATATAATTCTTTGCATCCAATAAATTTAGTTTTAAAAGTACTCTTGCTTTTTTAATACCCTCAACTTTATTGTTTTTTTCAATTAAATACTTTAATTCTTCATCTATCTTTTTAGCTTCTTCTATACCTATTTCTTTCTTAATTTTATGTAACTCTAAATTCACATTAGACAAATTTGATTTTAATTTAGTAATGCTATTTTGTAAAATTAATATACTAATAATTAAAATTACTATAATTATATATTCCATAATTTCATACTCCTATAAATCAAGATCTAATTAATACTATTATAGGTATTAACTAGATCTTTATCAAATAATCTATTAACTAATTGCTTCATCCATTCTTTTAACTCTCATAGCCGTAACAAAAGCAACATAAGCTACTAAAAATGTTATAGATAGCACTCTTAAAAACAAACTAAATTCAGCTACAGTTTTAGGTGAAAACAAATAAAACGAAAGTATGCTTCCTAATAATATCATAAGTACAAAACTAGATAAGAAAACTCCCCAACTTGAAGTATAAACAAAAGAACTATATCGTTTATCCTTAAATGAATATATACTTGTTAGAAATTTTATAAGACAAATTAATATAATTAGAAATATGCTTATTAACTTTGGAAATTTAAGTCCTTTAAAAACCCATTCAGAAGCTACACATATTGTAATTATACAAAATACATAATAAAGGCTTAACGCTAATAAATCTTTACTATCTTCCTTCATGAGCTAACTTCCTCCTTGTCACTTTAAAAAATACTACAACACAACTATATAATAATGCACTTATTGTAGTCGCTATACATAATGTTTTTCCTAGCTTTCCCATTATAGATGGATTAAATATTAAATATTCAAAAGCAATATAAATAGCCATTCTAAACACATAATAATTTAAAAACTCTTCCCAATGAGTAGTATATATAAATCTATCGTTAGTTTTATCTAATAGCTCATAAGAACTTAATAATAAAACTGCTATAACTGCTACATAAGCTAAAATTGACATTATTAAATTATGAATATCCAATAAATGCTGTATCCAATATAGTATAATTCCAACCCCTACATTTCTAGCAACAAATTCTAGTCCTAAAAGCGATAATGATTTTCTATCCTCTTTCAACTCAATCACCTTCCCATAAAAAATACTCTCTATATTAAATACTATAATACCTAAATATTAATAATCTATTTTCTAAAAGCTTAAATCTATAATTTTTAACATTAAATTTAAAAAAGTGTCAAAAAGATTTTACTTTTTGACACTTTTTCAAATAACAACATGACATTAAAAATCTAAAACAATATTTATTATAAAAACAACATGGCATACAAAAACTATTAAATATATATTCTAAAAAAGTTTTTACATGTCCAAATTTATTCTTAAAACTTATAAACATTCTAAACTCAAATATTAGTGAGTAAATCCATAAGTTTTTTCTTCTTCTTTTCCATGAATTAATAAATGTGCATTGTCTAAATCCTTAACTGCATTTTTTACATCTTCAATAAATAATTCTGCTAAATTACGGCTAAAGTCTGCACGACATACTATACGTTGAATAATTATATGTTGCAAATCTTCTGGTAATGGATATGCGGGAACTTGCCATCCCTTCATAGATAATCTATCTGCTAAATCATAAAGATTCCATTGTTTTTTAACATTATCTTTTAATTTATAGCATACTATAGGAAGATTTTCCCCATTATTATAAATTTCAAATATTCCAAGTTTCTCTATTTCATCTGAGATATACATAGCTACATCTTTTGTACGGCTATGAATTTGTCTATATCCTTCAAATCCAAATCTTAAAAAGTTATAGTATTGACCTATTATTTGACTAGCTGACCTTGAGAAGTTTATAGCCATTGTTGGCATTTTTCCACCTAAATAGCTAACTTCAAATATTAATTCTTTAGGTAGATATTGTTCATCTTTCCAGAGAACCCAACCTATTCCTGGATAAACTAATCCATATTTATGACCAGATGTATTAATTGAAACTACATTTTTAAGTCTAAAATCCCATTTTAGTTTTTTATCTATAAATGGTACAAATAATCCACCTGAAGCTGCATCAACATGTATATAAACTTTATGTTCTGTTTTTTCATTATATTTTTCAAGAACTTTATCTAAAGCTTCTATATCATCAAATTTCCCTGTGTAAGTTATCCCTAAAATTCCTACAACACCAATGGTATATTCATCAACATAATCTAAAACTTTGTCAACATCTATACTCATATGACTTTCATCCATTGGCACTGTACGCATTTCAACATCCCAATACACACAGAATTTTTCCCAACAAACTTGGTATCCTGATGATATTACAAGATTAGGCTTTTTAGTTATATCTAGTCCTAATTTTTCTGCTCTATCTCTCCAAGCAAACTTCATTGCCATTCCACCAAGCATGCAAGCTTCTGATGAACCAACTGTTGAAGTTCCCATATAATTCATATCCTTTGGTGCATTCCAAAGTTCAGCTATCATATTAACACATCTATTTTCAAGTTCAGTTGTTTGAGGATACTCAGATTTATCTATTGCATTTTTCTCTAAAGTTTCTGACATTAATTTAGTTGCTTCATCTTCCATATAAGTTTGACAAAATGTTGCTAAATTAAGTCTCGCATTTCCTTCATCCATTAACTGATCTTTAATTAATCTGTAGGCAACACCTGGTGCTACTGACTTATCTCTCATTCTATATTTAGGCATATCTTCATCACTTTCTAATGTGCCAAATATAGGTGTTGTATAACTTTCTGTTTTTTCTTTATATTTCTTACCAAATAACATAAATAAAATCCTCCTAAGTATACAATAAAAATTATATAAACATATAAGATATTTCTGATATTAAATTACTAGATTTAATATTAAAAATATCTTATTTATAAAACTAATTTATAAAGATCTATATAAACCCTAGTGAACTATATAATCTTCAGGGTTTGGATTAATTTGATGTTCTCCTCTAGCTTTTAAATCAACAAATGTATCTACTTCATGATGATGTAAGTGTTTTGCATGATGGTTTGTTCTATTTTCCTTTTCATGAACTTCATATATAGCAAATGGTATTATTAAAGTTATTACAAAGCTTATGAAAAGTATTGCTTCATATTCATCTGCACTTTTTCCTACTAATTGAGCAGGTGGTACAAAAGAAATAACTAGAGCAAACACTGAAGTTAAAAATCCAAATGCTGCAACTATTGATTTAAATGCTTTTCCTCCTGGAATTTGATATGCTCTTTTTAAGTCTGAATGTTTAAATATTAATTTAAAATATCCAATAAAGAATAACAAATAACCAACTAGATAAATTACAACAGTTAATGATATAGCAGTTAAGAAAGAAACATTGTTTCCTCCACCACCAAAAGTTAATACTGCTGCCCAAATAGTTACAACAACACCTTGTAACATAATTAATGGAACTGGAACGTCATGTTCATTAACTTTTCTAAGTTTCTTAGGTAAAATTCCTTTTTGAGCTGCTGCATACATACCTCTTGAAGGTCCAACAACCCAAGCACTAACTTCACCCATAACACCTAGTGCAATCATTAATGCAATAATTTTAATTAATATAGTTGCTCCACCAAAGCTTCCAATTAAAACTGCAAATGTTTGAACAACTCCTGCACTTAAATTTAATTTATCTTGTGGAATAACTGCTGCAACAGCTAAACCTCCAACAGTATTTAAAATAATTGCTAGTATAACTAACATAAACATTGCTATTGGATAATCTCTCTTTGGATTAACCATTTCATTAACATGAGATGCTGAAGCCTCAACTCCCATATATGCTAATATAAATGATACAAATACAACTAAAGTATTTAATTTTGTGAAGTCAGGTAAAAATGTACTTGTACTTATTTTAACATCTATTGGATTTCCTCCAATTAGATAAGCTATTGATAATCCAAATAATATTACCGCAGGTATTAATATACCAACTACAAATCCTGTTTTAGCTATTTTTGCTGTATTCTTTGTTCCTCCAAGTTGTGAAAAAGTAAGACCCCAAAATATAACCAAAACTCCTGCAAATTTAATAAAAGGTTTTTCATTTAATGCAGGCCAATTTAATACGTAAGATAATGCCCCTAATATGAAATATATCATTGTTACAAAACCAACTGTTATTTGAAACCATTGAAAGAATATACTAGCGAAACCCCATTTTTCACCTAAAGTTTTTCCAACCCAAGTAAAAATTCCACCTTCTTCCCATCCTTCAACAGTTGCCATTTCTGCCGCACATAAAGCTACTGGTAAAAACCATAGAAATCCACCTAGCAACAAGAAAAATACTAAATGAAATCCTGAAGTTGCAAATGTAGGATATTCATAAACAGTCATAACCATTGAAGCTGTTAATGCAAAAAAACCAAATAAAGTTAAAGTTTTTCTAGTTCCAATTTTTGATTGGTCCATGAAAATCACTTCCTTTGTTTTTATAAATTATAAAAATCTATATTAAACAAGAAGTTAGATCTAATTTCTTATATCATCGATGTTGTTATTGTAGGTCTTTTATTTTTTTTATTCAAACCCAAAAATTAACCATATTATTTTGTATTTTCTTTTAAAATCAATTTAAGTAGATTTATAAATTTAATTACCCACACAAGCACCTTATTATCTTAAATTTTTATATCATCCTATACTTGACAAATAATATTTTTAATTATCTTAATTAAACTCACATATACTTTAAATATTATTAATAAACTTTTAGTTTTATTTTTAACTATTGTAATAATTACTTAATTTAATTTATAAAAAGTTATTATATATGTTCTAATATTGAAACTACATTTTAAAATCAATGTTTTCAATAATTACATTTCAACTACTCTATAAATTTAAATGTAGAATGTTTATTAGAATATGAATCAAAAATGAGTAAAAAAATATTTTCAAATGAAGATATAAAAATACTGAAAAATAATAAGTATGCTAGCAATGTAAGTGATAAAGCTATTACATATACAAATGAATTTAAAATTCATTTCATTGCGGAATATAGTAAAGGAAAATCAGCACGTATAATTTTTAAAGAAGCTGGATTTAATATTAATATTACTGGAATAAAGCGTGTTGAATGTTTCTCTGCTAGGTATAGAAAAAGTTATAAAGATAATGGGGTTATAGTTTGGATGATACAAGAAGAAATCATAGTGGTCGTCCACGAAAGAAAGATATAACAAAAGATGAAACAATAGAAAAACAAATCGCTGAGATTAAATATTTAAAGGCAGAAATTGAACTGCTAAAAAATTAGAGATGCACGAAAAGCATGTGAAAAGAGGTAAATTAGTTGCAACAGAAGCCTTCAGACTAATTGACTCTACTGTTAAAAGTTTAAAGTCAAATTCTAAATTTATGTAGTGTTGCAAGTGTTTCACGTTCAGGATACTATAAGTTTTTTAAAGAATAAAAGCTTAAGAGAACAACGTAATAATAATGACACGCTAGTTAGAAATAGAATATTACAAGCATTCAACTATAGAGGATATAAGAAAGGATCATGCTCTATAAAGATGATATTAGAAAACGAGTTTAATATTATTTATAATAGGAAGCGTATACAACGGGTTATGAAGAAATTTGATATAGTTTGTCCTATAAGAAAATCTAATCTTTATAGAAGAATGGCAAAATATACTAAATAACATAGGGTAATACCAAATATTCTTAATAGAAATTTTAAGCAAGAAGTAGCTGGAAAAGCACTTCTTACAGATATTACATACTTGCCACATGGTAACAACCAACTGGCTTATTTGTCAACAATTAAAGATGACTCAACTAATGAAATACTGTCTAATAGTTTATCACTTGAAAGTGTAATAGATACAATATATAAATTAATAGCTAATACTAATTTTAAATTGTCACCAAATGCCTTTGTACATTCAGCTTTCATTACACAAGTCCTAATTATCAAGAATTATTAAAATCAAATTGTCTTGGGCAATCTATGTCTAGGCGTGGCAACTGTTAGGATAATGCTCCACAAGAATCTTTCTTTAGACATATGAAAGATAAAATTGATTATAAAAATTGTATAAATTTATTTGAACTTCAAACAATTATAGATAATTTTTTTACATTTTGAGAATTATAGATGTCTTTGATAGAAGTATTATTGATTATCATATGGGATTACACTGTGAATCTAAGGATTCTACAGCTTTAATTAAAAGATGTTTAATTAAAAGAGACCTTTTCAATGGAAACACAAGTAAACGGTCCTCAATTTATAAGTCATAAATTTAAAGAATGTTGTGAATAATTAACTATGAGGCATGAAAGAATCCCAGTTAAAACGCCAAATAAAAATGCTCACATAGAATCATATCATAGAATACTTGAAGATGAATGTTTAAAAAATAGTGATTTTCAAACTTATGAAGAAGCATATAAAACAGTTAATCTGTTTGTAGAATTTTATAATAAAAGACGATTACATTCAAGTTTGAAATTTATGCCACCAAACTAGTTTTACAACATTCATTTAAGAGAAGAATTAACAAATATTGAAGTAAGAGTTTAAAAGTTAGAAATTTTAAAGATATTATTAGTTACTGTCCAAATCAAAGGGTTTAATCCGTTTATAGCTTAAATCTCAAATACAATACCATTAATTACTATTTACAAAAATTTAATTACACTATATAATTAGTAAAAAAATAAAACTTATCCAGAGAGGCAGAGGGATTGGCCCTATGAAGCCCGGCAACCTATATTTATATTTTATATGTGGTGCTAATTCCAGACAGATGAGGATATAAAGTAAAGATTAAAAAATCTTAGGATAATATCCTAAGATTTTTTATATATATAAGTTCTAATAAAAATTTTACATTGAAACTTACAGAACTTTTGAATTAAAGTTATTATGAATGTTGATTTAAAAATGTAGTTTCATTGTTAGAATATATATTTTTTTTAATTTACAGGAGGATATTATGAATATTAGAGAAATTTTCAATAAAAAAAAGTTAGTTTTTTCCTTAGAGGTATTTCCACCTAAGATAGTGTCACCTTTAAGAACTATTTATAAAACATTAAATGAACTTAGTGATTTAAATCCTGATTTTATTAGTGTTACATATGGTGCTGGTGGGAGTTCAATTAACAATAGGACCACTGAAATATCATCTCTGATAAAAAATGTATACAACATAGAATCATTAGCTCATTTAACATGTATATCATCAACAAAAGAAGATATCGATAAAATTACAGATAGACTATCCAAAGAAGGTGTTAGCAATATATTAGCTCTTAGAGGTGATGATAACGGAATACAAATAAATGATTTTAATTATGCAAGCGACCTTATTAAGCATATAAAAAATAAAGATGAATTTAATATAATTTCAGCCTGCTATCCAGAAGGTCATATAGAAAATAAGGATTTAGATTTAGAAATAGAAAATATGCAGAGAAAAATAGAAAGTGGAACAACAAGTTTCATATCTCAATTGTTTTTTGACAATACTACTTATTATAACTTCTTAGATAAAGTTCGAAATAAGGGAATAACTGCTCCAATTCAAGCTGGAATTATGCCTGTTGTAAATAAAAAACAAGTAGAAAGAATCACTCAACTATGTGGTGCTACAATTCCTCCAAAATTAGCTAATCTTTTAGATAAATATGAACATGATAAAGAAGCTTTAAGAGATGCTGGAATTGCCTATGCAATAGATCAAATAATAGATTTAATTTCTAATGGTGTTGATGGTATACATCTTTATACAATGAATAATCCTTATGTTGCTACTAGAATTAATGATAGTATAAAATTAGTTTTAAAATCAATCAATGATAAATCTTCTACTTAAAATTTATTAATAGATTTGGGAGTTAAAATATGAGTGAATTTAACCTTATTCTTAATGAAAAAGAGATTTTAAGATATTTAGGATATAAAGGACAGGAAATTCCTCCAGAATTAAAACAAAAGATAACAGATGCTAAAGAAGAAAGTAAAACATTATTTAACCCAAAGTTTATATATGAAGTTTATTCTATAAATAAAAATGAAAACTTTATAGAAGTTGAAAACACTACTCTAAATTTATTGGGTAAAGATATCGGTATATTATTAAAGCATAGCACACAATGCATACTTATGGCAGTAACTTTAGGGGTCACTATCGAAAGAAAAATTAAATTTTATGAAAAAATAGATTTAACTAAAGCATTAATTTTAGACGCATGTGCTACTACTGCTGTAGAAGAAGTATGTGATTTTATAGAAGCTAAGTTAAGAGAAGAATATCTTAAAAAAGGTAAAACTTTAACTTATAGATACAGTCCTGGTTATGGTGATTTACCTTTAGATACCCAAAAGAATTTTATTAGTTCTTTAAATTGTGAAAGAAGAATAGGACTTAAAGTTTCAGAGCATATGCTCTTAATTCCACGGAAATCAGTAACAGCTATCCTAGGAATAACAGATGAAAAAACTATAGAAAAAAGGCCTACTTGTAATAGTTGCAACAAGTATAAAAATTGTTTATTTAGAAGAGAGGGTGGAAGTTGTGCTAGTAATGAACTATATTAAAGATAAGATTTTAGTTTTTGATGGAGCAATGGGGACTATGTTACAAAAATCAGGATTAAAGCTTGGTGAAAATCCTGAACAATTTAATTTTACTCATGAAAACAAGTTAATAGAAATTCATAAAAAATACATAGAATCTGGAGCCAAAGTTATAACTACAAATACCTTTGGTGCTAATGAGTTAAAACTTAAAAACACATCTTTATCTGTAGAAGATGTTATAACGCAATCAGTGACATTAGCTAATAAAGCAAGAGAAGGCAAAGAATGTTTTATAGCCTTAGATATTGGACCTATTGGAGAATTGTTAGAACCAATGGGAACTTTAAGTTTTGAAAAAGCAATAGATATTTTTAAAAGACAAATTAAAATAGGTGCAAAATTAGGAGTAGATTTAATTCTTATAGAAACTATGACCGATTTATATGAGATGAAAGCAGCTATTATTGCAGCCAAAGAAACTTGTGATTTACCTATATTTGCAACTATGTCATTTGAAGAAAATGGAAGAACATTTACAGGTTGTCTACCAGAAAGTATGGCCGTAACATTAGAAGGATTAGGCATTGATGCGCTAGGGGTAAACTGTTCCCTTGGTCCTAAAGAGCTTAAACCTATTGTTAAAAGAATAATTGAAAATACTAACTTACCAATTATGATACAACCTAATGCTGGTCTTCCTAAAATAATTGATGGCGAAGCTGTCTATGATATATCTTCAAAGAAATTTTGCGATTATGTTGAAGAACTAGTTGATTTAGGTGTTTCAGTTATTGGTGGATGTTGTGGAACAAACCCTGACTTTATAAGAGACATCAGTGCTATGGCGTCCAATAAAGCTATACCTAAAAGAGTTCCTATTTATAAACATGTAGTTACAACGCCATCTAAAGTTGTTGAAATAGATGAAGTTAGAATTATTGGTGAAAGAATAAATCCTACTGGAAAGAAAAGATTTAAAGAAGCTATTTTACAAAATGATATGGATTATATACTAAAGCAAGCTATAGAGCAAATAGATGTAGGCGCAGACATATTAGATGTTAACATAGGATTACCAGAAACAAATGAAGTAACTATGCTAGAAAAAACTATAAAAGAAATACAAAGCATAGTAGATACTCCACTACAAATAGATTCTAGTAATATAGAGGCTATTGAAAGAGCTTTAAGAATATACAATGGTAAGCCTATCCTTAACTCAGTAAACGGTGAAGATGCATCTTTAGAAACTATACTTCCTCTTGTAAAAAAATATGGTGCAGCAGTAGTAGGATTAACTTTGGATAATAATGGCATTCCAAAATCTTGTAATGAACGAGTTAAAATTGCAAAAAAAATAGTAAAAAAAGCATTAGAATTTGGTATAAAAAAAGAAGATATCTATATAGATTGTTTAACACTTACAGTATCAGCTCAACAAGAAGAGGTTATGGAAACTTTAAAAGCAGTAAGAATGATTAAAGAAGAACTTGGAGTAAAAACAGTTCTTGGAGTATCAAACATTTCTTTTGGACTTCCAAATAGATCATTAATAAATGAAACATTCTTAGCTTTGGCTTTAGGATCAGGCTTAGATTTACCTATAATAAACCCTAATGATCAAGGAATGCTCAATGTTATAAATGTATTTAAGCTATTAAATAATAATGATAAAAATGCTCGAAAATACATAGAAACTTATAAAGATAGACAAATACAAACTCATATTTCAAGTAAAAATACAGAAGATAAAGACACTTTAAAACAAGATAACGATATTAATTTAGAAGTTGCTATACTACAAGGATTAAAAAGCAATACTAGAAAATTAACACAAGAATTATTAGAAGTAAAAACTGAATTAGAAATAGTAAATGAATTCTTAATACCAGCTTTAGATAAAGTAGGTGCAAAATATGAAACTGGTGAAATATTCCTACCACAACTTATTCAGTCAGCGGAAACTGTAAAAGAGGCTTTTGACTTAATTAAAGATAGCTTATTAAAGAACAATAAAGAAAAAGTTTGTAAAGGAAAGATTATTCTTGCTACTGTAAAAGGTGACATTCATGATATAGGAAAAAATATAGTAAAAGTTATACTTGAAAACTATGGATATGATATCTTAGATTTAGGTAAAGATGTTCCTATTGAGAAAATTGTAAAAGAGGCCCTAGAGAATGATATAAAACTCGTAGGACTTAGTGCTTTAATGACAACTACAATAAAATCTATGCATGAAACTATTATCGCATTAAAAGATGCGAATTTTAATGGTAAAGTTTTTGTTGGTGGAGCTGTAGTTACAGAAGATTATGCAAACAAAATGGGAGCAGATTTTTATGCTAACGATGCTAAAGAATCTGTTGAAATTGCGAAATCTGTGTTTAATTAGGAAACAGGCATTCATCGCCTGTTTTTATACATAAATTCTACTAACCATTTTGCATTAAGAATTTAAATCATTTTAAAGTATGAGTATTAAAGCTTTTAATATCAAGATGTAGCTTTGTTATTAGAACATATATATGTATGTTCTAATAACAAACTTAAATTTAAAATCTAGTATATAATAATTCAAATTTAAAATTATTTATAAATATCTATTAATAATTTTAACCTTACTTCCTAAGGCATTGAATACTATAACACCTAACACAGAAACTACCACAAATTCACCAAAAGCTACTTGAATCATTGATAGCACTAACGGAAGTCCCAAAACTATGTTTAATTCCCACCCTATTATAAGTCCATTTACAATAACTGGCCATAAGGATGAGATTAAAAGTCCTACTCTACTACGATTAAACTTTTCACCAGTAAAAGCAATCATCGAAACAGCTATAAAAGTAGCTATTGTTCCAAATATAACATCTACCATTCCATTCGGACCTAACATATTTGCTATAAAACACCCAAGAGTAAGTCCTCCAACATAAAAAGGATTAAAATATGCTAAAAGTACAAGAACCTCTGAAATTCTAAATTGAACTCCCATATAGCTTATTGGTTCTAACATAATTGTAATAACTACATATATTGCTGCTATCATAGCAGTTCTTACTATCTTTTTTGTTAAATTGTTATGTTTCAAAAAACCATCTCCCCAAAGGTATTTTCTAAAGCTTCCCTAAAATAAAAAAATCGTAGACTAAAAATCTACGATAAAATAAGCTAACTATATTTTTAGTTAACTTAAAATTACCATAGTTTTATTTTAAGGTAGGAGGCTTTCGAACTACCTGTTATTTAATTACATTTATAATTATATCTTAGTTAATTTTTTAAATCAATTCATCCTTAAAGTCTATTACCATATCATTATTTAAAACCAGCATATATTTTTTATCAAAAGACTCAAAATCTTCTTCTTTAAACTCATAAATATTATAGTCATTTATTAATTTTTCAATTTCCTCTTCACCTATACACAAACTTTCTAATTCTTCGCTTTTTTCATATATATTTATTGCTTTTTTTATAACATCTAAATGTTTTTCTTCTAAAAATATTACCTTTTTAGCTTCTTTATTTTTTTCTTTAAATTCCATTAACTTTTCCTTATTGAAAATTTTTGCTACTACTTTTTTACTTCTTATATGACTTTCTCTAGCTAATGGTGGTTTAATAGTATATTTTTTATACCAATCTTTTGAATTTATTATTCCACCACTATAATATAACTCACTAAGCATTTTCATATCATTTTTATTTAGCTTAATAAATCTATATCCATCAACTTTCTCTCCAAATTCTTTTAAAACATGATATCTCCCATTTATATATTTTGCAAGCATCCAATTATTTTGAATGTTTTTTTCTGTATGTGCTAAAAGACAATGCTTTTCACCATGTGAAGCAAAGTTCCAATGATCTGAAATTCTAAGACTTTCTTCTGGTTTATATTGCCATGAAATATTAGGTGTATTATAATAACTTAAACTATAAGGACTTTTATTTATATATTCAAACTTCTCTATTTCTTCTAAAACTTCTTTAGGTGTTATTTTGCTCTCTATAGGTAAAAATAAATACTTCATTTTATTCTCCTAAGCTTTATTTTTTTAAGCTTAGTATTTACAGTTTTATATCTTAAAATTTATCTTAAATTACTTTCATTAAATTTACTTTTTAAGCTTTGAAGTAATTTATAAAAATTTAGTCTTCATATTTTTTATTAATATATATGTTCTAACAATAAAACTACATTTTTAAATCAACATTTATAATAATTTTAATTCAAAAGTTACATGAGTTTAAGTGCAAAATGTTTATTAGAACTTATATACTAAAAAAGCTTGTTATTAATTATTTTGTTAGTTAATAACAAGCTTAATTTTATTTTTACCTTCTATTTCATTAAGCTACATATATTATTGGTAAACTCTAATGGGTCTGTTATTGGTAATCCTTCTATAAGTAGAGCTTCGTTATATAGTAAGTTTGTATATAAATCAAACTTATCTTTATCATGTTCATAAGCATCTTTTAATGAGTTAAATACTTGATGGTTAGTATTAATTTCTAAAATTTTATCAGCTTTAACATTTTGGCTATTAGGCATATTGTTTAAAACTTTTTCCATCTCAATAGATATCTCACCTGCATTTGCAAAACATACAGGGTGATTTTTAAGTCTCTTAGATGCTTTAACTTCTTTAACCTTATCTTTTAAAACATTTTTCATAGACTCAAATATTAATTCAGTATCTGTTGCTTCTTTTACTTTATTGTCTTCGTTATTATCGTCTTTATTTTCTTTCTTTTCTTCTTCATTATCAATTTCTAAATCAGCACTTGAAACTGATTTAAATTCTTTTTCTTTATATTTTGCAAGCATCTTTATAGCAAACTCATCAACATCTGCTGTAAAGTATAATATTTCATATCCTTTATCAATTATCATTTCTGTTTGTGGCAATTGTTCAATTCTTTCATTTGAATCACCAGCAGCATAATAAATATACTTTTGGTCTTCCTTCATTCTAGAAACATATTCATCTAAAGTAACCATTTTCTTTTCCTTAGATGAATAGAACATTACGATATCTTGTAATAATTCCTTGCTTGAATAGTCGCTATATATACCATACTTTAATTCTCTTCCAAAAGCTTCATAGAAGATTTCATATCTTCCTCTTTCATTATCTAATAAATTTTTAAGTTCATTTTTAATCTTAGTCTTTATATTCTTAGCAATAAGTCTAAGCTGTCTATCATGTTGCAAAATTTCTCTTGATATATTAAGAGATAAATCTTCAGAGTCCACTACCCCTTTAACAAATGCAAAGTAATCAGGTAATAATTCAGCACACTTATCCATTATTAAAATACCATTTGAATACAATTGCAGTCCTTTTTCATATTCCTTAGTATAGAAATTATATGGCATTCTCTCTGGAATAAATAAAATTGCATTATAGCTTATAGCACCATCTACACTAATATGAGTATGTGCTAGAGGTTTATCAAATCCATAATGTTTTTCAGTATAAAAATTATCATAATCTTCTTGCTTAAGTTCTGACTTATTCTTTCTCCATATAGGAACCATACTATTTACAACTTTTTCTTCAACATGCTCTTCATAATCTGTTTCAGAGCCTTCTTTAAGTTTCATTTCTTTAACATCCATTTTAATTGGATATCTAATAAAATCAGAATACTTTTTAACTATTCCTTGTAATCTAGTTTCATCTAAAAATTGGTCAAAATTTTCGTCCTCTGAATTTTCTTTTATTTTAAGTATAATATCAGTACCTACTGTTTCTTTTTCACAAGGCTCTATAGTATAGCCTTCTATACCTTTAGATTCCCACTTATATGCTTCATCACTACCAAAAGCTTTACTTATAACAGTAACATCATCAGATACTAAAAATGCTGAATAGAATCCAACTCCAAATTGACCTATTATATCATGCTCATCACTTAATTCATTATCTTTTTTAAAATCTAATGAACCACTTTTTGCAATTGTTCCAAGGTTGTCTTCAAGTTCTTCCTTTGTCATTCCAATACCAGTATCCGAAATCTTTATTTCTTTATTTTCTTTATCAATTTTTATTCTAATATAATAATCATCCTTATTAAAAGTTATAGAATCATCAACTAAAGCTTTATAATAAATTTTATCAATAGCATCACTAGAGTTTGAAATTAATTCTCTTAAAAAAATCTCCCTATGAGTATAGATTGAGTTAATCATAAGATCCAATAATCTTTTTGATTCTGCCTTAAATTGTTTTGTTTCCATTAAAAATCTCTCCTCCCACAATAAAACTCTGTACATTTTTTTAATTTTAATAATTATAAATTTAAATTGTAATGCTTTTAATTAATTTTTATATACCACAGTTCAAATTATATGTCAAATTAATCCAATTTATTATTAATTTTAAGCTCTCTTTTTTAAACTTTTTATTACATTTATTAAGAATTATAAAATCTTTATATTATTGAGTTGTTTTTAAAAAAGTAATACAAAATGTGCTTTCAACTCCTACTTCACTTTCTACAGTAATATCTCCATTGTGGTCTTGAATAATTGTTTTACTTAAACATAAACCTATTCCTATACTACTAGGATTAAGAGAATTTTGTCCTTTATAAAATCTATTAAATATTTTTTTAATCTCTGACTTTTCAATTCCTTCTCCATTATCTTTAATTTTAATAACTATTGATATGGGCGTTTCATCAATAGTTATTAAAATCTTCCCGTAATTTTCTGTATGTTCAATAGCATTTTTTACAATATTACTGATAGCTTCTGATATCCATTTTCTATCATGAAGATATTTTATATCTTTTTTATAATTAAAAACTAAGCTCTGATTCTTTTCTTTAGCTTTAATTTTAAGTGGATTAATACTTTCTTCTATTGTATTATTTAAAGAAAACTATTCTTTTCTATATTCAACGGCATTACTTTCAAGCCTTGCATATTTTAAAAGAGTTTTAACCAACCAATTCATCCTATCTAGTTGTTCTTTACTTGCATTAATAAAGTTATCTATATCCTCTTCATTCATATTCTTATAATCTTTTAATATGTCATTATACATATCTAAAGCTGTTAAAGGAGTTTTTAGTTGATGCGATATATCATTTATTATATTTTTAAGATTAATTTTTTCATTTTTTAATAAAATAATATTATTTCTTATTCTGTCTTCCATAAGGTTAAACTTATAAATAAATTTTTCTAAGCTTCCCTTGTATTCATGAGCATATTTATTATATCCAAATTTATTCTCAACTATATTTTCTGCTCTTATAGTTAAATATTTTATTTGTTTAAATAAAGGATTCATTATAAAAATTAAGCTTACTAAAGATAATATAAAACCAAATAAAGATATAAGAAATACTCCTATTTTTAAATTTCCTTGGGTATTATAAAACAAAGGATTAATATTAAAATTTAATCCTTCGTTATAAGAATATTTATTCATAATGCTTTTTCCTTTGTTATAATCTCCTAGTATTTTTCCTGTAACTATAGGGATTATATCCTTAGTTAATTTTTCATTATATTTTGAAGTTTCTCCTACAATAGCTATATTTTGCTTTATATATTTATTATTTATTTCTTTTAATATATTCATATTTAGAAAATAAAAAAATATTGCTTGTATTATGAATATTATTATCAAAAAAAATACTAGCTTTTTTCTTTCGTCTTCCTCTAATAAAAAATTCATTATTTTCTCACCACCTTAGATGTCCATTTATATCCTACAGCCCTAACTGTAACTATAAGCTTAGGATTTTTACTGTCCTCTTCTATTTTTTCTCTAAGTCTTTTCATATAAACATTTAATGCGTTATCATCTATAAAATTTCCTTCAACATCCCAAAGTTTTTCTAAAATCATAGTTCTACTTAAAACATTAGGGTAATTTTCCATAAGGATATTTAGTAATTTAAATTCACTTAAAGTTAAAGAAATCTCGTCTCCATCCTTTTTAACTATATGAGCTGATTTGTCAACTTCTATTCCTTCACTAGCTAAAATATTTTTATCTTTTTCATCTCTTTTAATCCCTTTTCTTCTTAAAACTGCATTTATCCTAGATATTAATTCTCTCATCTTAACAGGCTTTGATACATAATCATCTCCCCCTAAATCTAGTCCTAAAGTAACATTTATTTCTTCATCACAAGCTGTCATAAATATAATTCCAACTTCATTATTATTTTCTCTTATTTCTTTGCATAACTCATAACCATCACCGTCAGGTAACATTACATCTAATAAAATTAAATCTATATCTTTCTTAAACATACTCCTAGCTAGTTTTAAATTAGTTGCATGAGTTACATTAAAGCCTTCATTTTTCAAGCTATATATAACAGCTAATGCAACAGCCCTATCATCTTCTACTAATAATATATTTCTCATTTTATTCTCCTTTGCTATCCATTAATCATTTCTGTTATATCAAAATCTTTAAATTTTCTTAATGGTAATATTACACTTACTAAATTTAATATTAAAAGAATCATAATACCCAATCCTAATATCCATAAACTTATATTTTTACTACTGTTTATTCCATTATAATTTAAAAAAATATTCATAAAAATTATAGCTATATAAGATAACATTCCTCCTATTATTGAAACTATAAACCATTGAATGATTCCTTCTAAAAGAATAACTTTTTTTAAATCTTTTTTATTCATGCCAATCGCACGCATTATCCCAAATTCTTCTTTTCTTAAAGATATACTTAAATCCTTATTATTTATAAAACTTATAATTGTTATAGCCCATAAAAAAAACATTACAGTATATACTAAAATAGATGATCCTAATAAATTTCTTGTTTGCTTTAATCTATTTTCATAATTATCTATATAAAATCCATCCATTCTATCCACATAAGATTTTATCTCTTGCAATATATTTGTATTAATTTTTCTTTTCATGAAATTAAAGTCTATATTGGTTGAAATATTGAAATATTTTCTATCTTGTATTAATATATTTTTATTTTTTTCATAAAACTTTTTGGATATTATGAAATTTATTTCATTAAAATTATTTAAACCTGCTATATCAGGAATATACTTTGAATTTACACTACCTAATGACGTTACATCTAACGATTTTATATTATTAACTTTTATTTGGGAACCATTATTTAAAAACTCTTGTAAATTTCTAATATATATTTTAAAATTTTCTCCATTTTTTATATATATATTAGGCTCTTCTTTCTCCTTTAAAGTATTCAATTTAACATTGGTTTTTATTAATATAATTCCATTTTTATTAAATCTATCTAATGTTACATTTTCTCCTTTTATATAAGGAAGTAAATTTTTAAAAGCTTCATCATCATATACTAAAATTGTGTTTTGAGGTATCTCTACATACTCCTTTCCATTACTTTTAAATATAAATTTACTTTGAATAAATCTATTTATTTTAACTTCAGTAAATAAGTTCTCTATTTTAATATTCATATAACTAGAAACATCTCTTATTTCTTTATTATTTTTTAAAGTATTTATTAAACTTTCACTTTTTTCTAAGTATTTATTAATTGATTTTATATTTTCGTCATATGAATTAGAATTTATTTTTATTGAAAAATCCTTAGTTACAACTGTTTTTTCCTGTTTAATATTTTTAAACATAATTATATAAAAAGATGTAATTACTACAAGAGTTATTAATAGAATTATTTCTAACACAGTTATTGTTAGAAAGCTTGAGTTATTTGCCCTTATACTTTTATATGCTAATTGACCTTTATATCCAAAAATTTTACTAATAAAATTATTTTTTATTATTTTTGACTTTTTAACCTTACTTCCTTTGTTTTTTAAAAGTTCTATTGGTCTTGATTTTATTATTTTTTTATATGCAATTATTGATATAATAATTGATACTATATATACTAAAATAATTGCTTGTAATATTATTTTAAAAGAAATATGTAACCTAACTCCATAAAAATTCATTTTAATAATGTTTTTTAAAACTACATTAATAAAACTATATATTAATACGTGACCAAATATTAGAGATATCATTATAGCTAAACTTGAAAGTATTAAATTCTCTTTTATAATTAAATATTTTATTTTATTTGAAGTCGCACCCAAACATCTTAATATAGAAAGATATTTTATTCTTTCTTTCATAGATAAATTCATACAAACATAAATTAAAAATCCTGTTAATAAAAACAAAGCTACATTAATATTAAATGAAATTATTTTATCTTGTTTTATGTGATTTAATAAAATTTCATTTAAAAAAACTTTAGTATTTTCATTGTTATAATCCTTATAAATTCCAATATTTTTAGCTATATTAAATATGTTTTTTTCTAAGTTTGATTTTTCTTTAAGATTAATAAACGCATAAAAGTCTTTATACTTTTTATAATCTTTTAATAAGCTTAAAGCTTTAAATTCCATATTATTAGATTCTTTGCTTTTATAAAAACCCACTATTTTATAATTTATAGTACCAATCTTAATATTATCTCCAATCCTTTTATTTATTTCTTCTTTAGCTTTAGTTTCTAATATTACTTCTTTATCTTTGTTGGGTAGATTTCCCTCTTCTAAATCAATACTTTTATTAAAAATTTTATTTATACATTCCATATCTAATGAATAATTTACTAAATCTTTTTGAATTCCATCTACATTAATTTTATAAGAGCCTTCTAAAACAAGACATCCTGAATTTTTCACTTTAACATTTTCTTTAAGATAATTTACTTCATTAAAATTTAATTTTTCAAATCCTCCTTCATAGTTACCACTAAAGTTTTTAATTTCTTGTGTGTTAATATTGGTAATGAAAGTATTTATATATGCTATTAAAATAAATAAAATCGTTATCAATGTAGTTATAAATATTACTGGTATGCTTCTTTTTTTATTTATTTTAAGCTGTTTATTTACTAAGTAACTATAATTTTTCATCTTTACATCACCTCATCTTTACCTATCTCTCCATCTTCTATTGTTATAACTCTATCTGCCATTTTTGCAATATTTTCATCATGAGTTATTATAACTAAAGTTTGATTATACTTCCTTGTTGAAAATTTTAATAATTCTATTATGTCTTTACTAGTTTTTGAGTCTAAATTTCCAGTAGGTTCATCAGCTAATATTATAGAAGGCTTATTTGAAAGTGCTCTACCTATAGCAACTCTTTGCTGTTGTCCTCCTGAAATTTCAGAAGGTAGACTGTTTTTTTTATTTTTTAAGCCTAAAATTTTTAATATTTCCTCTTTATAATCTTTATCCATAACACTATCATCTAAAAGTACAGGCATTTCTATATTTTCTTCTACATTTAATGCTTGAATAAGATTAAATGCTTGAAATATAAATCCTATTTTTCTAAGTCTTAATAGTGATAATTCTTTATCATTTAATTTTTTTATATTTTTTCCTTCTATAAATACTTCTCCTGAAGTTTGTCTATCTAGCGCACCTATAATATTCAAAAGAGTAGTTTTTCCCGAACCAGATGTTCCAACTATAGCTATAAATTCACCTTGTTTTATTGTTAAGTTTATATTTTTAAGTGCTTCTGTTTTACTTTTGCCTTGACTATAAACTTTATATAAATTTTTAATTTCTATAATATTCATTCTTAAAAATCTCCTTAAATTAAATAATCAAATATTTATTGTTATACAATTTCTTTATTCAATTGTAAACATTCATTTTTAAAATTTGCTCTTTTAAACTTATTATACTAATTTAAAATGTATTATCTTTTATTCTTAATATTATTTCAAGAAAAATACTTATTTAGTTCATAAAGAAAAAAGCTTTCTTTAATAAAGATAACTTTTTAAAGAAAGCTTTTCAAAAATTTATTATATATTTCTATTTAATTTTTTATATCTTTTTTATTAAACACTATGAACGAAATTACAATCATAATAATTGAAAGTATAATTAATTGTATCCCTCCGCTATAAGAGTTAAACCTTATTCCACTTTGTGATTTTATAGTTTCAGTTAAATATGGCATTAAGCTAAATAAAGATTGATTTATATATGGTATAAAAGTATCTGCTATCCAGCTAAAATTTAATCCTGCTACCATCAATGTTACTGGCATAGCCCCTAAATAAACTAGCATACTTATTGCAACAGATATAGCTATGTTTTTAGTTATTGTTGAAAGCATAAATACAAAAGAAGTTATAAAAATAAGACTTGTACTTACTATAAGTGTATTCTGAGCTAAATATTGAATAAAATTAACTTCTACTATTTTTTCTGAAACTAATTTTAATACTGGAATACTAAAAGTTTTAAACCCAAATACAACTCCACTTGAAATCATTGAAACAACTAATGCTCCTAGCATTACTCCATATCCAATTATTAATAAAGCTAATAATTTTGATAACAATATTTTCCCTCTTGATACTGGTCTTATTAATAAAAGTCTTATAGTTCCTTTCGAAAACTCTGTTGAAATTATTCCACCACCAATTATTATTACAAGTAAAATTGCTAATATTACATAAACGTTATATATATTATTTAAAACGCTTCTAGCATCTTTTACACTATCTAATTGTGGCATATTATTTTCTAAACTATACCAATTTATTTTTATGTTATTTTTCAACTGTTTGGTATTTTCTTTAAATTCTTCTTTATACTTTTCATAATTCATTTTAATATTTAATGCTGAAGCATTGCTAATAAATTCATCTTGACTTAACATTGGCTCATTAAGTTTTTCTACATCTTCTTTTATTTTATTTAAAGCGTTATTCTTCCAATTCTCTTCTTCAAAATTTATATTATTCGTTAATCTATATTTATCTATATTTATAAGCGATTCATTTCTTGATATTATAGTTGTTAAATGTTTTATGTTTTCTTCAATATCTTTATTTTTAGAATCTTTTTCAAGTTGTTTTTTTAATTCTTCTAATTCTAAATTTCTCTCTTTTATAAATTTCTCTGTACTATTTATATGATTTTGTAAATATTTTATATAATCCTTTTCTACAATTATATTTTTACTTTCTTCTAGTTTGCTCTCTAAAAATTCAAGTTCTTTTTTTAATTCTTCTTGTGAAACTTCATAATAGGCTTCAAATTTACTTGGATCTATTCCTTGAGCATTTTTTATCAATACTCCTTTATCAGTATTATTCAATACTTCTTTTAAACCTAAAATTTGTGCATAAATATTACTATAATTTTCAACTTCTCCTATTCTCCAATCACCATATACAACTTTTTCGTTTTTCTCTAATTCTATACACTTTTTTTGCAATTCTAAATTATTCTTTAATATCTTCCCTTTTGCCGTATTGTCCGATTTAATATTTTCTATTTCATTATTTATATGGTTTAACATGCTATTGGAACTTTCTAAATTACTTTTACTATAGTCTATAGGTTTAGACATATTAATAATTACTGGTAAAATTATAGACAAAATTAATATTAAACCTATTATTACTTTTATACTTATTTTCTTAATTTGCTTTAAGATCTCATTATATATTAAATTTAATATTTTACTCAAAATAACTCTCCTTTTTATCTTATTTGATTCTTAGAACCTTTTGTTACATCCATAAATTCTTGTTCTAAAGTTTTAGATATTATTGATGCACTAAAAACATCTATATCATTATTAATTAAAAGTTTGTTTATTTTAGATAATTCTTCTTTTGAGCATTTTATTTCTATTCCATTTTCTTTAATATCAATATGAATTTGACTATATTCATTCTTAATAAATTCTAAAGCTTTACCCTTATCCCCTACATCTAGTAAATAACTTTTTGTATCTTCTGATTCATTTTTCTTTATGTCTTCAATAGTTTTTTATTCCTATAAGTTTTCCAGAATCTATTATTCCAAATCTATCACACATAAGCTCCATTTCACTTAAAAGATGACTAGAAACTAAAACGGCTATCTCCTCTGTTCTTGTAAGTTCCCTAAGAGTTTCTCTAAGTTCCTTTATCCCCATAGGATCAAGACCATTTGTAGGCTCATCTAATATTAAAAGTTTTGGCTTATGTAGTAACGCCTGTGCTACTCCAAGTCTTTGTCTCATTCCTAAAGAATATTTATTTACTTTATCATCTATTCTATTTGTAAGTTTTACTAAACTTACTACTTCATCAACACGCTCCTTAGAAATATTATCATGCATTCTAGCGAATATATTTAAGTTATCTTTTCCACTTAAATATCCATACATTTCTGGATTTTCTATTATTGCACCAACACTCTCTAATGCCTTTTCAAATTGTTTTTTTACATTATTTCCATCTATATAAATATCACCTTTAGTTATACCATAAAGTCCAGTTATCATTTTTATAGTAGTAGTTTTTCCTGCTCCATTAGGTCCTAAAAATCCAAAAATTTCTCCTTTGTTAATTTCAAAGCTTAAATTTTCTACTAAAATTTTATTATTAATTATTTTAGTAACATTTTTTAGTTCTAAAATAGATTGCATTTTATCACCTCTTATATTTTCGATATATAAAATTTCTATGTTTTTAGTATAAAGTTTTTAACTTACAATCCTCTTATTTAAATCTTACTTTTTCATAACAAAAAACTAAATTATTTAAGCTTTCTTTTAAATCATCAATTTTATAGAATAGATTAAATTTATTAAGAAAATAATATTATATATTAACTCCTATACACAAAACGTATATTTAATTATAAACTTACTAAAAAACAAGGTTATTCTAAAAAAGTTACTTTTTTATAATAAATTTATTGATTTGTTAAGAAAGGATTACATATGAATAATACTATACATAAGCAATACTTAGATAAAAAAGATACTTACTTATCTTTTGGTAAAAAAATGAAAAGTCTAATTATTGATTTCCTCCAAGCAAAAAATATAAAATATCACTCTATTACTTATAGAATTAAAGATGAAAAAAGTTTTTTAAACAAATTAGAATCAAAAAAAGATAAATATAAATATTTAAATGATATGACAGATATAATTGGAATAAGGATAATAACATATTATTCAGATACTGTTGATGAAGTTGGTAATATTATTGAAAAAGAATTTAAGGTTGATGAAGAAAAAACAATAGATAAAAGAAAAGAATTAGAACCGAACACATTTGGATATTTATCATTACATTATGTAGTTAGTTTAGAAAATGATAGATTAGATTTAATTGAATATAGTAAATTTAAAAATCTTAAATTAGAAATTCAAATAAGATCAATATCTCAACATACTTGGGCAGAAATAGAACATGATTTAGGATATAAAAGTGCTGAAGATATACCTAAAGATGTTAGAAGAGATTTTTCAAGATTAGCAGGATTACTAGAAATAGTAGATAAAGAACTTATTGAAATAAGGGATAAGTTGAAAGAACACGAAGAATATGTAAATAAAGAAATAAAAGAAAATAATAAATATATTTTAATTGATTATACATCTTTAAAATCTTATATTAATTTTAATAAAGATATAAAAATATTAAATGACAAGATAAGCAACTTCTTGGGAGTAGAATTACAAAATTCAGACTCAAAATTAATAAGAGATACTGTAAAAGAATTGAAGTATATAGGATTTAAAACTATCGAAGATATTGATAATGAAATTAGAACTAATAAAAATAAAATTTATCATTTAGTAAAAAATATTTTAGATAAGGACACTTCTAAAATTTTTTATAATCAAATATCACTTCTTTATTTATGTTATTTTAAATTAGCACAAGAAAATCAAAAAGAAAAAATAAATACTTTTCTAATCTATAATGATATTGATTCCCCTAAAAATTTTTGTGAAGAATTAATTTTGGCATATAAAAATATTGAAAAAATCAGTTTTTAAAACATCACTTATATTAATGTTTCACATATTATTATGCATATACTAAAAAACTTTGGAGAATGTAATTTTACTCCAAAGTTTTTTAGATAAATTTTATAATTATTTACGATTTATTAATGAAAAACTTATACATCTTTCTTAATGAAAGTGCTAATGGCAATTCCTATTAAAATTATTGAAATTATAAATAACTGAATTGCTCCAACATATGGATTTAATTTTATACCATTTTGTGATTTTAACATTTCCATAAAAGATGGCATTAAATTAAAAAATGGTTGCGATATGTAAGGTAAAAACGTATTAAAAATCCATTTAATATTCATAGTTAAAAGAATTGTAGTTAATGGCATTGCCCCCAAATAAAGTATCATACTTAAAGCTACTGCTATCGCTGTATTTTTACTTATTGTTGAAATCATAAATACAAATGACATTATGAAAATAAGACTTGCACTTATCAATAAAATATTCTGTGATAAATATTGAATAAAGCTAATTTCTATAACTTTACCTGAGGCTACCTTTAATATAGGTATAGTTAAAGTTTTAAATCCAAATATAATACCACTTGAAATTACTGATATTAAAATAGCACTTATTAATATTCCATACCCTATTGTTAACAATGCTAATAATTTTGAAAACATTATCTTCGCTCTTGATACCGGTCTTATAAGTAAAAGTCGTATTGTACCCTTTGAAAATTCTGTTGATACAATGCCTCCGCCAATTATTATTAATGTTAAAATAGTTAATATAATATATTGATTTGATGCTGTATTTAAAACAGTTCTAGCATCTTCTATATCTTGTAATTGAGGCTTATCATTTTTTAGACTATACCATTCTATATTTATACTATCTTTTAACTCTTTAGACTTTTGTTCATAATCTTCTTTATATTCTTCATAAGTCATTTTAAGATTTAGTTTAGATGCATTTTGATCAAATTCATCTTTTGTAAGTAAAGGCGAATTAAGTTCTTGCATATTTGATTTTATGTTTTTTAAAGCATTATTCTTCCAATTATTTTTTTCAAAATTAATTTTATTACTTAATCTATACTTATCTATATTTAAAAATTCTTCTTGTTTGTTTATTTTTTTAGTTAAATAATCAATCTCTTTTTTTACTTGATCATTATTTGGTTCTTTTATTAGTTGCTCATTTAAGTCCTTTACTAATTTTCTATTTTCATTTATTATTTTTTCTGATTTAGATGTATTATTTTCTAAATATTTTAAATAATCTTCTTTTAAAACGATTTGTTTACTTTCATCTAAATCTTTTTCTAAAATGCTCAATTCTTTTTTTAATTGTTCCTTAGAAAGTTTTGAATATTCCTCTATGTCTAACGGATTTATCTCCCTAGCATTTTCTAATAATACTTTTTTATTTGTATTATTTAATATTTCTTTTATTACTAATATTTTTGAATAAATTTCTCGATAATTTTCAACTTCATTTTTTCTCCAACTATAATATCCTACTTTACCTTCTTTACTTAATTCAACTGACTTCTTCTCTATTTCTATATTGTTTCTTAATACTTTCCCTTTTTCTGTTTTATCTAATTTTAGTTTGTTTATTTCTTCGTTTGAATTTTCTAATCTAATATCAAAATTTTGTATATCATATTTATCATATTGCTTAACCTCACTAGTCTTTATAATCATTGGCAAAATTATAGCGAAGATTAATATTAATCCTATTATTATTTGCACACTTCTTTTTTTAAGTTGTTTTAAGATTTCATTATATGTTAAATTTAACATTTTACTTAGCAAATTAAAACCTCCTATCGTATTTGACTTTTAGAGCCTGTTGTTATCTTCATAAACTCTTCTTCTAAAGTTTTAGATATTATAGTTGCTCCAAAAACATCTATATTTTTGTTTATTAAAATTTTGTTAATTTTTGATAATTCTTCTTTTGTACATTTAAGTTTTATTCCATCACCTTCAACTTCAACAGATATATTATTATAAGTATCTCTAATTATCTTAAAAGCCATATCTTTATTCCCAACATCTAATAAATAAATTCTAACATCTTCAGATTGATTTTTCTTTATATCTTCAATAGTTTTTATCCCTAAAAATTTCCCTGAATCTATTATTCCAAATCTATCACACATAAGTTCCATTTCGCTTAAAAGATGGCTTGAAACTAAAACAGATAATCCATCTTTGTTAGCAAGTTCTCTAAGAGTTTCTCTAAGTTCTTTTATTCCCATAGGGTCAAGGCCATTTGTTGGTTCATCTAATATTAGAAGTTTCGGTTTATGTAATAATGCCTGTGCTACTCCTAATCTTTGTCTCATTCCTAAAGAATATTTATTTACCTTATCATCTATTCTATTTGTAAGTTTAACTAAACTTACAACTTCATTAATACGTTCTTTTGAAATATTACCATGCATCCTAGCATATATTTTTAAATTATCTCTTCCACTTAAATATCCATACATTTCAGGATTTTCTATTATTCCACCAACGCCTTCTAAAGCTCTTTCAAATTCAGTTTTTACATTTTTTCCATCTACATAAATTTCTCCTTCACTTATTCTATAAAGACCAGTTATCATTTTTATTGTAGTCGTTTTACCTGCTCCATTAGGACCTAAAAATCCAAATATTTCTCCTTTATTAATTTTAAAACTAACATCTTCTACTAACTTTTTATTTTGAATTATTTTAGTAACATTTCTTAATTCTAAAATTTCACTCATATTCTCACCTCATTTTTCAATTATCAATGCTATAATTTTTGTTTATAAATTTATATACATTTATCTCTAATATTTAACTTCTTATTTATCTTTTATCATTTATAATCTTTTTATTCTTATGTAATTTATAATAAAAGCAAAAAAGAACCTATATGCTAGTTTGTAGCATATAGGTTCTTTTTTGCTTTTATTTTTTGTATTTATTTTAATAAAGAAATTTTTGTATCTATTACTTCAGGCTCTCTTTTAAATAAGAACTCTCCTTTTCTAACAGAACAATTAATTCCTACTCTTTCTATTATTGCATCAAATTCATTTTTTGCATTTAATACTATAAAGTTAGCATCTTTTCCAACTTCTATACCATACTTATCTTGTATGTGAAGAGTTTTGGCTCCATTTGTTGTAATTAAATCTAATGAATTTTCTATTTCTTCAAAAGACATCATTTGGCAAATGTGAATTCCGAAATCTAATATGTTCATTAAGTTTCCATTTCCTAATGGATACCATGGATCTGAAATTGAATCTTGTGCAAAACAAAC